>RJWM01021833.1:0-34652 GCA_004363535.1 Dasyprocta punctata
ATACAATGGAGTACTACTCAGCTATTAAGAAAGATTGTATTGAGACTTTTATAAGTAAATGGTCACAACTTGAGACCATACTCATAAGCGAGATAAATCAAACCCACATGTGTAAATACCGTATTGTCTCCCTAGTGTAAGAAATGGAAAAGTATATATGATTCAAAATCTACAATAAATACTATGGAAGGGTAAAAAAACAGCTCAAAGAGCAAAGATAATTGGGAAGGGAATGGGCGGAAAGAGAAAAGGGAAGAGGAAAAGATATAAACCTGTATATATGTATATGTAAGATAACTAAAAAGAACACTGTTCAATGTATTTGTTATTGAGGAGGAACAATTAATACTCATATGATTAAATCAATCTTGCATGTCTATATCTGTTAATGTAAGAAACCATTTTAAAGATAACGATGCGCAAATTGCAACCATTGTCAAGCTTCTATCTTCCGGTTTTGTAAACCTGCAATGTTGTGTATTTACTCTAGTTGTTTGCTTGTCTCTTTTGCTTGGTGTTTTTACTATATATGTCGTTTTTTTGTTGTTGTTGTTGTAGTTTTTGTTTGTTTTGTTTTTCTTCGCTCAAATAAAAAAAAACAAGATAATTCAAGAGGAATTCTTCTAAAATACAAGTATAAATCAAAAAAGCAATAGACATGAAATCTATAAAATAGGTATCTAATGCAAGAGAACAGTAAAGAGAATTCCTAATATGACAGCAAAGATATATCTCAAGACAGTCCTTGTGCATGAGGCATCAAGGATAACTACAGCTGACACTACCCATAATCAGATGCATGCAGCTCTGTGAGGCACAAGCTCCCAGAGAGCTGTATACTCTCTGCCTCAACAGGATAATTCCAAAGTACACAGCGCTCCCCATGCTCCCCAATGGGTTCTTTGCCCACCTCTGTACTCTGCTTTATAATGTACCTTTTTTTCTTTTTGGTACCGGGGATCGAACTCACAGCCTCTCACCTGCCAGGCAGGTGATTAAGTCACTGAGCTAAATCCCCGGTCTATAATGCACCTTTTATTGGCTTCCTCGTTTTCTTTATGCCCCTCACAGAGTTTCCTGGAATCACCTCCCTAACCAACCCCTTGCGATCAACTTATGTTCCATGGCTGCTTCTGGGAAAACACAATTTAAGGGAACAGCCTATCCAGAGTGCTGCATCAGGCAACTCTATGATGAACACCTGAAAAGTTTAATTAATAAGAAATTCATATATGTGGCAGAGTATATCTGAAAGAACTAGTGAAAGGTACACACGCGCGCACACACACACACACACACACAAAGAACACAAGAATTAAGATTGTTTTAGTCACTTTCTTGTCACTGGGACAAAATAGTTGATACTGCAACCTAAAGGAGAAGTGGTTTAGTTTGGATCATGGTTTGAGAAGTTTTAGTCATGTCTGTCAAGCTGAAACACTGCAACAACAAGGTGGAAGGTCCTATGTGGAGGAAAGCAGCTCACATTATAGCAGCCAGGAAGCAGACAGAGAAAGGAGGAGAAAGGAAGGAATATATACCCTTCCATATCATGCTTCCAATGACCTACCTCTAGGTAGACCTACTTTTTAATGTCTCAGCAAGTCGGCTCTAGCACCCCCATAATTCAATCAAGCTCAAAGAGCCACATCTATGAATGCATGAGACTTCTGGGGAACAGTTTTAGTCTAAACATGTGATGGCAAACCTTGTAGAGCTTTCAATGACAATGAACAGCCTGCTGTGGTTGCCATAGGTTCACCACCACTGTTCTAAATTATAACAAAGACAAAAATCAGTTCCAGGAAAACAAAAAGGTATACAAGAAAGAAAATATAATGATATCATTTTCCATGTTTCAGATTCCTACACATTTTACATAAACATACAAATTAAAATACTGAGTAATAATTGAATAAAAATGATGCTGCAAACATACTTGGAAAATGAGGTAACAAAAATATGTGGAAGAATGAGGAGACAGTAAAATTTGTGATTTTTGAGGCAGGCTACTGGCACAATAACAGGCATGTGGCTCAATGGAACAAAATACAGGATACAGAAACATCCCACACACCTTCAGCTATTTGATCTTTGACAATGGGCCCAAAAACATACATTGAAATAAGACAGCCTATTCAACAAATAGTGCAGGAAAAACTGGCTATTTGCAGAATATTGGAACTTGACCTGTATGTCTCTCAGTGTACTGACTGAAAATAAAGATGGATTAAAGATCAACACATTAACAGAGAACCACTGTACCTACTGGAAGATAAACTAGGTAAAACACTGGAAGTGATAGGTGTACGCAAGCATTTTCTGAACAGAACTCTGTGAGAAATAAGCTCTAACTCGGCATGAAAAGACGTGATAATTTACAGGGAAAGTCAAGGAGATCCACACTCGCTGATGTAAGGCAGAATGTGGTCCATATTCCAGCTGAAGTATAATGTGTTTACATCACAGAGAAGAGGACAATAGTTCCACCTAAAACACAAAGGCTAATGAAACCAGTGGCACATGAGCTGGGCTTTCTGAAAGAGTAACTGCAAAGGCAGAAAGTCGGAAATACTCATTTTAAGCATCTGGAGAACATGAGGAGAGCACAGGACACAGACACAGCATGTGTTCCCAGGAGGCAGAGCCACCAGAACTCTCAAACACTGCTGGTGAGAGAACTAACTGGTAGAACATTCTGGACAGTAATTTTGCAATACTACTAAACAGACATATACTCTATGACGCTATAATTCCACTTCTAGGTACATATCCAATAGTAATATATACATAATAACATACTCACAAAAATGTGCTATTCAAAATAGCTGAAGAATGGAAACATCTATGTTTCTTTTTGTAAAATGGAGAAATAAACCGCTGTTTGCATGAGGAAATAACAGGCAGCAGTGAGAATGAAAGAAGCACAACTTCACACAACAAATAGAGAGTTGAACAAAAGAATCCAGATCATAAGAGTACTGTTATATAATTCTTTTTAAGTAAACTTCTAAAACAGACACAAGTGTATAGTGTTGATGATCAGGCCTGCTTATATTTTGAAGGTTTCAAGGATCCTGATGGTGTTCAGTTTCTTGAATAAGGTACTTCTAACACAGGAGTATCAGTTATACTAGGTCACTGAGCACTACAATTATGATTTTTGCGCTGTACTTTTTGTATGCTATAGGTCAATGTAAAAATTATATATCCAACTCCTGTATCCAACTCCCAGAGATTTTGATGGAATATGGTCTGGACATCAACAGTTTTTAAAATCTCCTATGTCAGTGGTGCCGAACCTACGATATACATACATGTGGCAGTGGGCTATTTGTATAACTGAAAGCTCTAAAAGGTTCACCAGCACTGCCTTAGGTAATTCTAACATTCAGCTAAGGTTGAGAGCTACTGCATTCAAATCTCTAGACTAACATTCAGTAATTGGGAAGTCTAACAGAATACCACGTGATTGTATAGCACAAAACTAAACAGATGGCCTTCAGCTCAAAAGAGGGTAGGTTGAGAAGCCTGTCTGACAACATCTGGAATTTTTTTTTTTTTTGGTTGGTTGGTACCAGGGATTGAACTCACAACCTTATGCCTGTCAGGCAGGCACGTACGCCACTGAGCTAAATCCCCAGACCTATTTTTTTGAGACAGGGTCTCACTACGCAGTTCAGGCTGGCCTTGAACTCACTTTGTAGCCCAGGCTGCTCTCAAACTCACAAGGATCCTCCTGACTCAGCCTCTCCAATGCTGGGATTAAAGGCATGCACCACCACACCCAGTTTAAGATCTGGAATCTTGAAGGCTGGGCCATTGGGTAATAGACAAGGTGAAGAAAATTCTCCCCAAATCAAGATGAAACGAAAGTTTTGGGAGAACTCACCATGTTGGGTCAGGGAGGATCCAACCGGAAGACAACTAGCCAGGCTTCCTGTTGAGTGGCACGAACGGCACGAACTCCGGCAATCTGAGCATCTCTTGGGAGGATGACAGCATGCAATGCAGCAAATATGGGGGATTCCCTTCTATCTTGTCTTTGAGGCCCAATATTGTTCTCACTGTTTTGCTTTATTCTGATTGTTTTGCTTTATTCAATATTCTGTTTTGACTGGTTTTATTATGTTTCATTTTTGGTTTGATTTTACTATATCTAATGGAATGGTCAACTACTGTGAAGATAACAAGATATACTATAGTAGCTATTGTTTTCCTAATATCCTGCTTTGAAGTTCTGTACCAGTTCTACTGCTTTGCTTTGATTGACTTTGTTCTGTTTTGTTGGATTTTACTATCTTTAAAATAAAATTAATTTAAAAATTAAAAAAAATTTTTTTTGTAAAGTTCTCTTTTTCTTTATGAGATACATTTGGCAGGCAACACCGGATTTAAGTAGCATCTACCACAAGTCAGGGACTTTAGAGAAACAATTTAATTTAATCTTCACTAACAGATCTGTGGGGCTGGTTATATTATTCCTATTTGTTGAAAGGTGGAAGGGCTGTATCCATAAGAATGAGTACATGTAGTGCAGAGAGGCTAAAATACCTACTTAATTTCCTAAATTTACTAAGAGGCAAAAACAGGATTCAGACTATTAGGTTTAAGTCATTCTAAAATCTGTCAAATTTTCTAAAGGCTTAAAGTTGCAGGGGAAAATGCCCAACTCTCTACAAGACTCAAGGAAAAAAATTAAAACACATTGTCTAAAGGCATTTAGCAGTGACTTTTAACCTTGTGTGCATCAGAATTACTTAGAATTTTTCTTAATAGCTTAGATATGGGGACCCAATGACCATCTTGATAATTTAGAGTATCCACCAGGTCAGACCACAGAACATGCTTCCAAGGATATTCCATGAGGTCATGAGCAACATGATCTTGGAAGCATGTTAGAATCACCTGCAAAACTTTAAAATTGTTGATGTCTAGATCACTTGCTTCCAGACTGCAAATGAATCCAGCAAGTTTCCTCTCCAAGGCAATGGAATTCCACTTCTTATGTGATCACCTGATCTCGCTGAGTTGGTAGGATGAAGATTCTCAAATGTACCTCTCCAGCCCAGCCCTTCCTATTGTGTTACAGACTCATATATTCTAACACCTACTTCGCTACCCTAGGATGTTTAGGCATCTCAAACACATTCAAACTAAACTTCAGGTTTTCACTATCACCCCACTTGCTACCTCTACAGTACTATCAATATTAATGAAAAAACTCCACCTATTTTTCTGCTCACTCATGCCCTGCATTTTATAGTCATCTCTGATGTCTCCTCTGTCTCACATTCCATATGCAAGTAGTAAATTCTGTCAGTTCTGCAAACACATCCCAAATCAGACCTCTTCTTGCATGGTCCAAGCTACCATCATCTTTAGTTAGATTATTACATATGCTAATACTGCCCTCCCTGATTATACTCTCATTCCCTATAGTCTCTTCTCCACAAAGCAGTCAGAGTGGTCTAATTCACTGTTAAGTCACATAAGCCACCGTTCTCCTCAAACACCTATTATGTACTCTCATGTCATTTAGGGTAGGCACTCAAATCTCAACAATAATGATGAAGTCTTATGTGCTCAGACCCTTGGTTCGTGCCCCTCCTACTAGGGCTCTTTGCTGTCCCCTGAACACACCCAGAGAACCATCTTCCTGAACCCAGTCCCTTTGGATCTTCCTTACTTTTCATGTTTCTCCACTGTACTAATTACCACTTGACATTAAGTTTTACTCACTGCTAATCTTGCTTTAGCACAGCAGGGGCTTTGTTTCATTCACTGATAATGCGTCTGTGGCTTAAAATACTGCCTCAGAATAAACATGGCAGAGAACTAAAAAATTTGAATGGGTTTCATTATTCCAAAATGAATAAACCCAAAGCTATTGTAAGAATTAGCAATGATGTTTGTAGAGTACCTAGAACTGTGTATGGCACTTACACTCAATACAACAAAAGCTGTAACTATAGAATAAATTATTTGTGATATTCAAGTAAGTTAACCAAGAGGTATACTGAAAAGAATAAAAATTATATCCCCCAGATGATCATGGACAAAGGAACATTCATAGATTAAGTGGGTTTAGGTTAAATATCTAATATTGCCTTTTATAACACTAATTAAAAGAATTTAATCTAGGACAAAATAATAGAAATAGTAAATGATTAATATAAAAAAGGTAAGAAGGCTACTATAGATAAAACTGTGTTCACTCAGTATTTATTTGTTGAAGCTCTAATTCCCAATGTGACTGAATTTGAAAATAGGAATTTTAAGAAGTAACTAAGGTTAAACAAGGTCCTAATTAAACAGGAATAGTGGCCTTAAAGGAGACGTTATAAAAATCTCCCTCCACACATGCACCAAAAAAATCTATGTGAAAATACAGTGAGAAAGTGGTTCTGCAATAAGAACCTTCATCAGAAAGCAACTGATCAGACATCAGCATGAATGCCCCCAGCCTCAACAACTGAAAGATGATACATTCCTACTGCTTAATCTTACGGTATTAGTTACAGCAGCACAAGCTTATTAAGGTCATATTTCAATTTTCTGGTGGAGGGAGTACATAAATTTGGAGATATACTATTCACCCCACTATACTGCCTACTTATACCTTATATTAAGTGATGCTGTATCAAGGTAATTTTTGTAAACTAGGTAAATTCTTACATTTATGAGAAAATTATTAATTTTTATTTTATATGCATTTCTGAAGCTTTTGTCTTTATTAAAATTCTGTCCAGTTTCTTAGATAAGGTCATCTATGTTAACTTTGAAAGAAGCCTTATAGATATAAAAAAAATTTTAGCTGCATGCTTTTCTGAGTCCTTGGGTAAAGATATTTTATTGATGAAGAATTTTTCTTCTATAAGCACATATACATGAGATCAACAAATGAATGTGTAATCTTAGATTTTCATAGGCAAAGAGACAGGTCTCTAACATTGTCCATGCTACAGTTAATCTAGGATTAAGAGTGAGCTTTCCCATCACTGAGACACAGTATACAAAACCCATAATTTAAAGGAGAAAATGTTCAATTTAGCTTATGGTTTGGGGGAATTCAGTATATGAGCAGCTGAATTCAACGCAGAAACAACATAGCAGAAGGGCATGGTGGAGCAAAGCTGCTTAGTCCATGGTAGTTTAAGCAGCACAGTGGAATAGTGCCAGAGAGGAAAGGGTGAGAGATCTCACACAGTGCCCACAGGCATGCCTCCATGACCCATCCAGACACATCCATGACATGCTATCTGCTTGGCAATTTTTACATCAATAAAGTTGACATATCAGGATTAATGGTGGGTCAGTCTCTCTGCTCCCATCTACAGGTACTTGCTACACATTTTATGCCTCCTACTCATGGAAACTGTGTACACTTCTGTGGGAATTTCATGCAGTGGTATTCTGAACTCAGCTAACACTGCTTATTCGAGCTAATTCTAGGCATCTGTCTCTAAGTCTACCTTTATTCAACTTGGTACTCTGAAAATGGCTGTAAGAGAATTCACAAAACAGAACATGCCACACACAACAAATGAAGGTTTTCCTTCTATACCAATAATCATTAACCCTTCATCAACATGCCACTGGTTAACCCTGCAGCTTGTTGGTAATTTTATTGCACACCAATTCTGATATGAGGTAACTAATTATTATGTTGCTTCACCTTAAAAATGAAATTGTTCAGACACAAAAAGAAATACAGAGAACATAACATAATATGAATGAATGAATGAATGGATTTTTTTCAGCTGTTTCAGGGTTAATACAATGTTCCTGACAATCTCTGAACAGGAACTTATGTACTAACACTGTCTGTCGTATCTCTAAAATAGGAGTACATTTATAACAGTAGACGTTAAGTTTTATAGATATTTGTTAGAAAACCCCCTGATTTTTTTTCCTAGAAAGATTCTATGAAATATGAAGATCTGTGGCTTACAAGCCTCAGAGGACCAAACAAAAATGTTTTCTGTGGGGTTTGCTCCAAAGAACAATGATGCCAAAAGATGAGGTGCTCTTTTTTCAAAGGCAAAATAAACAGGGAGTCTAATGTCTTTTTTCAGTTTCATTTTTAAAATCAAAGTTTGTAACAAATGGGATGACTGCAGCTCTACAAACCAGCACCACTGTGGAACAGGAAGCTGCAATTGGCAGACCTGGCACATTTAAGAGTACAGGATTGAGGGGGGTGGGGCAAAGAGATGGCAAAAATTAGCACTTACTGCTGGAGGGATAAGGATGAGGAGTGTATCTGCCCTTCTTTACTTATCTTCCTTTCTACCCTAAGTGATTGGAAAAAGAATTATGACACAATACAGTGTCTGGGAAAGAGTATTTGGAAAATTTTTTTAAATCGCAACATACTTTATTCAGCTACGTTATGCTCCTGCCTTCTTCAACTGTGAAATTTCAAGTAAGAAAACATATTAACAGGGCATCTGTCTGTCACAATGGGGAGGAATAAAATTCAACCTCCATTCTTAGGCTAGATGATGAAAGCAGTTGACCCTTGCAGGCAGAGCAGATGGTCATAGAATCCCAAGTCAAATCCTCTTGTTCTGTCAGGAGAAAGCTAATAGATTCCACATCTACTAGGGAACACTGAAGATCTGGATGTTTTCACAGATTTTAGGAACTTGTTTTTTTGTCATTGTTATCTACCTCACAGAGGTCAAATCTTATTGCTCAAAAAGGCAGAGACCATTAGCAGGTCAATGCTAGATGATTTGCACTGGTATTAATAAATGCTACTATCTGGTCCAAAAACTTAGAAAGAACCTTAAAATATCTTTGAAAATTGGAAGATCACATTTCATTCTACAACTATTATTTCAGAAATATTTCCTATATATAGTTCATATGCATCATCTCTTTAATCTTTGAAATAACATGAGACAGATTTGACTTCTCCATTTTATACACAAGGAAAATGAAGCACAGAAAAATAATGTCATTTGCCCCAGGAAATATAACAAAAAGCTGAACCATATTTAAATCATAGTTATCTCTCTTCCCTTTCACTACTTCTTACATCTTTATTATATCTTCACTAAACTAGGTCAAATTCGGGCCTGTCACAACAAAATGCAAAGCTTCAGCTATATTTATACTTGTTAGATATTTAAAATGCAGGAAATGCAGGTGTTTTGAAACAAGGAATTGTAACCACCCAGTAATTAGAATGAATATTACATTGTATTTTGGGATACAAGAAGTCTTTCTACCTACGTGACCTGGCACAAATTCTATGAAGACAACTATAGTTAACAGTCACTGAGCTGAAATCATCACAAACAGCTAAAAATCCACTTACCTCTTTATCACTAATCAAAGGATAAAAGTTAGTTTTGAGGAAAGATCAATAATATTGACAGGGGCCAGGTGTTTAGCTCAGTGGCACAAGCACCTGCCCAGCAAGTGTGAGATCATGAGTTCAACCGCCAGTACTCAAAATAATAATAATAATAATAATAAAGGATTAAGAAATAAAGAATATTAAATTTGAAATCAGAAATTAAATGGGGATATGGCTAGTGATGCTACAAAAATAAAGATTACAATTGTGCATTGCTTCATGAACTTAATTTGTTCTAATCTTAGAAAAGATGGCCAAATATGTGTTCATGTGGGAAAGATGGTGGCGGTCATGTTTGCCACCTCATGTTCTGTTGCAAAAACAAAATTTTGGCAAACGCTTCTGTTTGTGAACCAAATCACTTACAACCAAAGACTGATGAAGTGAGGTACCACTGTATTAAGACAGTATTATGATTACTTGTGTACCAAAAATTTGGATAATCTAAATGAAATGGACAAACTTGTGGAAACAGAAAACATACCAAGAGTAACTCAAAAACAGAAAATTGAACAGATCTGTAACCTGAAAGAAGTCTGAATCAGTAAACAAAAGCAGACAAAGTCCTGGATCTGATGATTTCATTAATGAAGTCTACCAAATATCTGAAGAACTAGCACGTTCTCAAACTTTTCCAAAAAACTGAAGAGGAAGGAACACTTCCTAACTCATTCTATGAGGATAGCATTATCCTGATCCCAAAACCAGATAACTACTGGCACAGGTATCAGGATACCAAGAAAACTCCGTATCAATATCCTTTACAAAAATTCACTCAAAAATTCTCAACAAAATACTAGTAAACCAAATTCATCAGCCTATTAAAAGAATTATATACCACAACTAAGCAAAAATTTTTCCTGGAATGCAAGATGGTTTAGGATATGGTGTATTATCAATAAAATACACCATATCAATACAATGAAACTTAAAAAATGTATGACCATCTCAACTGATGCAGAAAATACATTTGACAAAGTTCAACACCTTTTCATGATTAAAAAAACACTCAACAAACTAGGATTAGAAGAGAACTATCTCAAAATAATAAGGCCACATATGAAAACTCCACAGCAAATATTATACTTGGTGATGAAGACTGATAGCTTTTCTTCTAAGACTAGAAATAAGGCAAAGATGTCCACTTTTGAGACTTCTATTTGTCACAGAAGTTATACCTGGAGCAAATGGGAAAAGGACTCCAAATTGGGCATGAAGAAGTATAATCATCTACCTGAACATGATACGCTCTTATATGTAAAAAGCATTTAAAAATCATTGAGGTGGGCCAAGAGAAGAAGCCAACCATGATCCCGCATGCCTGCTGGCCGCCATCAGGGACCCTCCCACTGGTAGCCAGCGTGGACTGAGAGAAGCAGCCAGGCACACCCCCACATGCTGCCATCTGTGACCCTCCCAACAGTAGCCAGTGCAAGCTACGAGAAGCATCCAGCCACCCACCTCATGCCCACTGGCTGCCATTGGAGACCTTCTCACCAGCAGTCAGAGCGGACTGGGAGAAGAAGCATCCTGACCCCGCATGCCCATGACCATCAGGGAAGCCTTGGTGTAGCCGCAAGGGCGAGAGAAGCCTGCTCTGCACCCCACTACCTCCCTGGGAAACTAGGCTTGGAGAAACCTAGGTGCCTGACCCATTCCCCTACACCTTGGATGGGCAGCCATTGTGGGAAGTGCCTGGAGCCCCACAAACGGCTCATCCAGAAGAACACAGGAAAATGTCAAGACAAAGGAGCAAAAGCCAATCTCAGACCTCCAGTCCATAAACTAAAGACAGCATTTTCAAATCATATCTAATAAGGAGTTAATACAGAAACTACAAAGAGGACTTTCAACTAAATGTCAATGAAAAACCAAGCAAACCAAAAATGGGCAAAGGATTTCAGAGATATTTTTCCAAAGAATATTCAAAATAAAAATGGTAATAACTACATGAAAAGATGCTTAGCATCACTAATTACAAGGGATGAGCAAATCGAACTACAATTACATATCACCCTATTCAGATGGCCACCATCAAAAAAAAAAAAAATAACAACAACAACAACAAAATCAAAAGCAACACAGGAAATAAATCCTGGGAAAGATGTACAGTGATTGCAATGCTTACATACTTATTGAGGAAGGGAACTAGTGTAACCATTGTGGAAAACAATGGGGCAATTCTTTAAAAAATTAAAAACATAATTGTCATGTGATTCAACAATTCTATTTTGGCTTATCCAGTATATCCAAAAGACCTGTAGGCAGGGTGTCAGATATCCATATTCATGTACAAAGTAGCATTATTTTCAATGGAAGCAATCCAAGTGCCCATCAACAGATGAAAATATATTCAAAATGCAGTATATACATCCAATGGAATATTACTCAGTCTTTAAAAAGGAAAGTCTAATATATATAGTATGCATAAACCTTAAAGATATTATGCTGAGTGATAACCTGTCACAAAAATCCTGTCATAAAAAGACAAAGGCTTCATGAGTCTACTACGTAAGATACTTTTAGCAGTCAAAATCATAGAGATATAAAGTAGAATAGTAGTTGTCAAGGGCTAGGGGGAAAAGGGAATCAGGTGCTACTATTTAACAGGAGTAAGGTTTCACTTTTACAAATGAATTAAGAAAACAGATGATAGGGATGATTGCATGATATTATGAACGCATTTCTTAGCACTGAAATGGTTAATATAAATTTTGCTATGTATATTGTACCACAATAAAAATTTTTAGAAACTCATTATTTAACTAGATTTTTATAGTCTACTACAGTAACTGCAATTGGAGTATGAGTATAAATTCGCAAAATCAGATTTGGGGCTTAATATTTGCAACAAAACATATATAATAAGTAACAGTTGAGCATATATGTCATAATAGCAACATATGATGGCTGTTTACAATGGCCTTATTTTCCTGTATTAAATCTCAGAACTTCTATAAATCTGAAATGTAGCTTCAGGCACTGAGAGTAATGTGCTCTCCTGCCTTGCGTGGTAATAATTACTAAATAATCCAAAAGATTTATATGATAATGAGAACTTAGGTAAATTTCCTCAAATTAATGACGCTTGCTTTAAAGTTAAACATTACAAGGGATTGAGGAAGTGGAAGAGGAAGAGGAAGATACCTCTGCTGATAACCCTGGTACTAAACCAAGCAACCCTCAGCCCAATTCTCTGAGGTAACACAGCTTTTTTATGCCTCTGAGTGGAACACAGCAGGCCAGGTATTTTAGAGTAATCAGCTATGGTAGTCAGCAGCTCTAAGAAGTCATGATGGAACAGCAAATATTTCCCACCTCAGGATGGGGCACTGTCAACATAAATCTCACAGCATGCCCTGGGAAAGCAGGCAACCATGTTCCAGGAGCACACAACAGTTTATGAAACTGGAAAACATAAACAAACTGCAGTGTACAGATATCATAAGCCTTTGCTTCCTCAGGTTTCCAGATTAAACAGAGGGTAGCACTTGATACCATGACATTGTTGGAGAGTTTACAGTGGAACTTTCCCCCAGGGACCTGGCTTGGAGAGAAACTGTTGAGTACCCACCTGATTGTTGGCTAGTGACGTTTACATTCTAGACACCCCAAGCCCCAGTTCTCAGACATAAGACCCTGTCCTTGGGCACTGACAACACAGCAGCTGCTTCTTTGAAGGCAGTATGAGTATTTCCCACACTGCAGTCTGTGAAGACAGTCTCATATGATCTAACATGAAGATCAGGGTGTCTTCCCATCAGCTTTGCCATAGAGGGTCACCCAATCAAGGGAGTGGTGAGTGTCTAATTCTATAACCTTACCTATATCCATACATGCTGGTTAGAAGCAAATTGCAGGCTCTACTCACAGTCAAATGAAGGAATTATACAAGGATATGAATCACTTCATTCCAAGACTGAAGGTATGTTCATATTTTGTAGCATATGACAGTGGAAACAAAATAAACTTTGCAGATATGCATATCTCAATGCAGATTCTGGTTCTTCTGTTGAATGGCCTTGGGAAACTTAATCTATCAGTCAACCTTCAGTTTTCTCATCTGAAGCAGAACAACTATTTTCTAGGTCAGTAAATATAAATGGTTTGTCATTAGCTTCATCTACCCAAATGAGCGTATACTATATGAGAATATACACATCTACGATTTCCCAAAGCAATTAACTGTGAAACACATTAACTGTGTACAACACCAGGCAGGTATTACAAAGATAGAGTCACAGCTCTGATCTTGGCCTGTGCAAGTCTGCAGAAGATGACTGTACCTGAAAAATTTGTTACTCCTAGAGGACAGAGGTTAAATATATTTAACCTGATTTGATTCATTTACTCAGCAAATTAAGCAACTGCTAAACACTAAACCCTGTGCTACCCACTAGGTATTTACAAATGAACAAAACAGGCACAGTTGTTGTCTTTGATGAATTTATTACACGGTGTGAAGGATAAACAGCATTTTATTCAATAAATACTTATGGAGGACATGTTTCTATATTAGAGATATGGCTTGTTAACTAACAAGAGAGTTTCCTACTCTTCTGGAGATTCCATTCTAAGTGGGAGATGGGAGTGATGGACAGACAATAAAAAGATGAGGTAAATTCAAACAGTGATATGAAATAACAGAAGGGGATGTAAGAGGTGGGGACAGGGTGTTTTACACAGAGTGGACAGGGAAGGACCACACAAGGAGAAGGCATCTGACTGGACATGGAGTGATGAGAAGCAGAAGCTATTGCAGGAGCTAGGAGATATGTCCCTGTGCAATGCCCCAAGTCAGGAACAAGGCTGGGACTGTTTTCAGCCTGTTTCTAGTTCAATGGAAGCCACTGGAGAGTTATGAGAGGAGTGAGAAGATATGGTTTACATCTTTAATGGATAGAAATGGCTACCAAGTGGACAATGTAAAAAAGGAGAGTAAGAAGAGAAGAAAATACATTGAGAAAATAAAATAACACATAAGCACAATAAGGAAAGGAAAAGAATTGGGCTCTCTGCAGTATACAAACAACACTTCTAAACTCAGGCTATCTGTATTATGGTAGCAGAGGTAAGCAACAATTTAACAAGTAAACATATAGTAAATGTAGTGGTAAGTTCTGTGAAGATAAGTAAAACAAGAAAAAAGGGTGTAGAGAGTAGTAAGGGCTGTTGTTTTAAACAAGATGGCCAGGAACGCCACAGAGCCAAGATACAAGTGTAGACTTTGAGAAGACCTGAAGAAGACGTGACTCAAACAGAAGAACAGGCACAGCACAAACGAAGGAGAGAGTTTGTGTGTCGGATGTAGGCTGGCAAGAGCAACACAGAGAAAACAAGGTGGAGGCTGAAGGGAATGCAAGAAATGAAACTGGATCATTAGGGCCTAGTAACTCAAGGCCCTAATGATGACTTTTAATTTTATTCTAAGTGTACAGCCACTTGAGATATCTGTGGAGGAGACTCATGTGATGGGAAGGTGTTACAAGAATGCAAAACGAGCAGTCTGAATTTAGAATGGGGCTTAATGAGAAGAGGATACTTAAAAAACTAAGACAGGGAGGATAAGTAAGAAGACCAGAGTCACTGTGTCACATAAGAATCAGGCAAGACATTCTAAAGTGAGGGAACAGCCAACAGTAAGTTCTCAGACTTGAAAGAGCTTAAAACACTGAAGAAACTAAAAGGCCAATGAGGCCGCAGAATGAGCTTGTGGGGAAGGTGAGTGCAGGCTGCCACATGCTGAGGGTGTAGTACAGAGGTAGAGCATATGCTTAGCAGTCAGCGGGCCCTGGCTTGATCCCCAGCACCAATATAGTAATAATCATAATATTTTAAATAATGTCTAGATTTAGTACCCTTTAGGAGTCTTCAGAGATGAGGAAATAAGTATCATTAATCTCCTAATTCCAACTGAGTAAAAGTTCTGCATGATGGAAGATGTCTCAAATATATTAGGAATCTATTAACTTTCAGTATTTTCCCCAAAGATGTAGCAAATATAGGAAAACCCTCCAGTCCTTTCAATATATATGAATTATACTGCGTACTGTGTGACTTACATTTTCTTCTTTAGAACATTTATCCTTTAGGAGCCCTATAACTTTGAAGTTACACCCTATTTTCCTCACCACTGCTTTTGTAGTTCATCTTTTTTACACATTTTGCATCATTTTTAGTATTAAGATTTGGAAAAGTAAAAGCTTTGGCTACTGGACTCAACACACATCCCTTTAAGTAAAGGATGGATGCTGTAGATTCCATCACATGCTTATTCAGCAGACGCACTGGGACAAAGGTGCATCAGCACAATGCTGAGGGTACTGAAAGACACAAAACGATTGTAACTCAGCCCCTACCCTCCCAGGAAATACAGAAAATACAGTGTGTTGTGAAATCAAGGATTTAAGTAAATGAAAGACAAATAATACATACATATTTTTAAGTGCCACTCAGGCAAAACACATCTTACACTCTTAAAATCAGTATCTAATAATCAGTAAATGCATGTGTCTCCGGAAAGAGATGTTTGAGAGGGCAGCCTATGGGAAAGAAGTGTAAATCTGATGCAATTTTTAGGGACTAATGAGACATTCTAAAACTAATGCAACTAACTTTTATTTCCACAGGCAGCTGTCCATAAGTGTGATTTGAAATTATTATTTAAAATGTTTGAATAGAAATCTAATAATTCCCATTTAATACCTCAATCTCAAACATGCTGGGAAAAGACCATCAGGGTATTTGAGAGAAAAGCATTTCTATATAGAACAAAATTCCTACTATGACATTATTTTTATATTCAAATTGCTTTTTTGTTTTTTCATCATCTTGGAAATTTGTATTGGATTTTGACATTGCAGTCAATATGATTTCTCAGTGCAAAAAGTCTCTGCCATAACAAGTATATTAAGCTGGAACAGATACAGAGTCCAATCTGGCCATGTCTGTTACTCTATTTGAGGGTGAAATCTCCACTACATGGTTATAAAATGAATTTTCAGAAGACTGAAACAGTAAAACTTAAAGGTTTCTTCACCCTAAGTCAATAGTTCATTTCTCTATTGAAAATAAAATGCTTTACTATAATAAATCAAGGAAGTAAGCATTAAACATATATCAAACTATAATAAATAGGCTCAGTGAAAAACTATTCAGTACTGTGCTGTCCATTGTGGGAACCACTAGCCCTATGTGGCCACAGAGGACTTGGAATGTGGCAAGTTCAAACTGAAGTGGGCAAGAAGTATAAAATGCACACTAAATTTCAAAGACTGAGTAAGAGTGGGAAAATAGAATGCAAAATATTTTAATATTTAATACTGGTTAATATTTTGGATATACTAGATTAAATGAAATATGTCAAAGTCAATCTCACTTTTCCTTTTACTTTCTAAAGTAACTCCTATAAAATTCATACAAGGCTTACATTACATTTCAACTGGACAATAATTGATTTAGTGCCTTTTTCTTCCCTCTCAGGCACTGGAATATTTAAATAAAAAAAAACAGATTTGTATTTTCTTCAATGATCTTAGCTCTTAGATACTACAGGCTTGCAACCAATAGAGTGGAATGCGTGCGCAATACTTTTCATGTTCAAATTATTTCTTACCTAAAAAGACAGCCCTTGCATACTATTGATAAGAATGTAAATTAGCACAGCCCTCATTAAAAACAGTATGGAGATGCCTTTAAAAAATGAAACTACCATATGATCAACTAGTCCCACTGGCAGATATATTTCTGAAGGAAATAAAATCAGCATGTCAAAGATATACCTGCCCTTTCATGTTCGCTGCATCACTACTCACAATACTTGAGAAGTAAAAACAACCTAAGTGTTCATCAAGGGATGAATGAATAAAGAAAACATGATACATGCACACAATCGAACACTGTTTGCCCATTACAAGAATGAAATCATTTGCAACAATAGGGATAAACCTGAAGATTACTGTGTTAAATGAGAAAAGTCAGGCATAGAAAGACAGGTACTGTATAATCTCACTTATAGATCTAATACAAAAATAAATGATGTAGACATTGAAAGCAGAATGGTGATTACCAGAGGCTAGGGAGAGTAGGAGGCAGAGATGGAGAAACACTTGTCAGCAGGTACGAAGTGGCAGATAGGTGTAAGAAGCTCTGGAGTGTTACTTTTCGCACAGTAGAGTGACTACAGATTATGACAATATATTGTGTATATATGTGTGTGTGTGTATATATATATATATATTTTTTTTTTTTTCGGCACCGGGGATTGAACTCACAACCTCGCGCCTGCCAGGGCAGGCGCTTAAGGCACTGAGCCAAACTCCCAGTCCTGGTTTTTTGAGGCAGGGTCGCACTATGTGGCTCAGGCCGGCCTTGTGCTCGCGTTGTAGCCCAAGCCGGCCTCGAACTCACAACGCTCCGCCTACCTCAGCCTCCCAAGTGCTGGGATTAAAGGCGTGCGCCACCACACCTGGCTTATTGTATATTTTAAAAAGTCAAAGGATTCAAAATGCTTTCACCATAAAGAAATGATAAATATTTGTGTAGTTGTGTTTAACCTGATGTTATGGTTGATACATTGTGTCAATTTAACCAGTTTGGAAGCTTAACTAAGAGATATAGCAGGGAGTCAGGGTTCTTACTTTGTGAATATCCTCATCCTGTGCAAGAGGAGAGCAAGGAAATTTTGTGAGATTTTGTGTACAATATAAAGGAGGAAAAGAGGCTAGTTCTGCTCCCTTTATGTTCCTGCTGCTTTTGCTGGCTTCTGCCTTGAAGTGTTGTCCCTCTGCCATGCCACCCTGCCTTGGAGCCAGCTGATTATGGACTGAAACCTCCATAAACAGTGAGCTAAATAAACCTTTCCTTTCTTGATTTTGGGTATTGAGTATTTTGTCCCAGCAATGGGAGAAAAGTGACCAAGACACCTGATTGCAATATTATACAGTGGATATATGTACTGAAACATTACATGGTACCTCAATGTGTACACTGTTATGTTTTTATAAGTCAAAACCTAAATTTGAAAAGACTATTTTTTATCCAAGCATCTTGGAAATCTGTCCTGGTTATGTTCTTCCTCTCACAGCAATTTTGCACTCCAAGCTGCAAAATTTTACAGTTCTGTTTCACATTTTTTTCTTTCTTTCTTTCTTTTTTCTACCAGGAATCAAACTCAGACCTTGTGCTTGCCAGGCAGGTATTGTGCTGCTGAACCATATCCCCAATCCTGTTTCACATTTTCAAAAGTCCTGCTTCATACAGCAGAACTTCAGGCCTTTGAGCCCACTCCCCCTTCCCTGCCTCATTAGTTAGCTAGAATTTTCAGGAAGAATTTTTAGAAACAAGTCCTCTAGGCCACTCTCCTCCAAATGCATGTAACTTATGCTAAGACTCAAGATGCCTGAGGGTTGGGCCTCATCTTGGTCTTAGATTTATTTCCACCACAACTAGAATTGATTTTTGCAACGAAGAAAATGCTGGTTATATGTGTGGAAAGGACGGTTTGGGGAAAGGAAAGCTTTTGTTCTCTCTCTTTTGTAAAAGCAGCTTTATTTTGCTATTGTCAACTGTGCTTCATAATCATTAATGCAAATATCTAAAAACCTACTGGCTGCCCAAAACTGAGCTCAGTGCTGGGGATATAGCAGTAAGACAGGCACAATTCCATCCTCAAAGGGGAGGAGAAACAAAACCAAGCGTATTATGATACATAATTTCAACAAATGTGACATGTGCCATTACTAAAAAGCAGCTAGGATTATGAGGAACACACTGACGGGACAACGGAGGCTAATACGTGACCTTCATGTTGGGTCTGAAAGAGGCAGGAGCCTAGTAAGGTAGGGTATTGTTATGGCTTGTGTCTAGATGTCTCCCCAAAGCCTCATGTAGTCATAGGCGGGGCTTTTTCAGAAGTGGCTGGATCTAGACCATGTGATGCTGGGATTAAGGGTGTGTGATTACTAAATCACTCCACTGACTGGTTTGGCACTGCCTGAATCCCAGCAGTCTAGGTAGAATATAAAGTGGCAGAAAGAAGCTGCCAAGGTCCCTTGTGCTCTTGCCTGTCCACTTGCCATGCACTATTTCTTCTCTGCAATTCCCCTCTGCCACACAACCCTGCCTTAGAGCCAGCCAACTACAAACTGTAAGCCAAAAGTAACCTTTCCTCCTCCAACTTTGGAGATGCAGTATTTTGTCTCAGCAATGAGAAAAGTAAGAAAGGTGTACACGTAGGCTGGCAGAGGACCCTTTAAACCATGTTGAAAATTTGAAACTTAATCCTAAAAGCATGAAAAACCACTGAGGGTTTTATACAAGATAATATAATCAGATGTGTCTTTTTAAAATATCACTCTGGTGGTAAACAAGAGTGAATATGGAATCTTCAGACTCAATGTGTATATATCTGAAAATTAATTAAAATCTCTTTGGTCATCATTTCAATAGGAATTGAGTTTCAAGAACATAAAATAGGTGTAGACTTCAAAACACAAGATCTGAAACCCAGCCAACATCCTAGAATATTAATCTAATACAGGGCACTCTCAAACTATGTCCCAACCATTAATGCCCAGTGATTCTAATGGCCTGTCTATGTAAATTTGTTATTTGGCATTAGTCCATGTTCTGAACGAAGCTGCATCTTATTTGTTCAAAACAAGCCCTCCTGTACTCAGACTAGTTGACCAGATCTGGTTCCTGAAAGGCTGAGTGGTTAAAGGACTTAGCCAACTGCACTAGTTAGGAAATATTCTTTTTAGTCTACTTTGATCAAGGACTAATTGCCTCTGGTATTTTCCAGATTCTTGTGTCACTTCACAAGAGCTCTTGGGTTCTGAACAGCCAATGGACTTGACCAGCCACCTCCCAAGAGCTCCACACCATGTCTACTCTCAAAGCAGAAATCTGTAGAGGAATTAAATTCCCTTGGCTATAAGCCATCAAATACAGATAGTATAAATTCTGTTTGGTTCTGAACTCTTTGGTTTTGACACTTACTTGAATACACTTGTGTGTTGCCCAAATATAACTGCTTTCCTGACATCCATCTAGGACTGCCTAGTGATATTATTGTTCTCCTTGGTCACTGATGTTCATTCAATTCCCAAAGAACTGTAAAACTACTTTTTAAACTTTTTTCTCAGTTTTTACTTTCATTAGTACATGTTAATAATTGCAGTCAATTCCTTCCCTGGTTCTCCCAGCTTTCTATGGCTCCTGGTGTTCCTCTTTTCATTTTCCAACAGTTGTCTATGTTATGTTTTCTCCTCCTCTTATAAGGACACCAGTCATTATATTTAGGGCATGCTCCAAATTCAGGGTGAGTACATCTCAAGTTCCTTAACTAATGACACTTGCAAAACCCAATTTTCAATTAATGTCACATTCTAAGGTTCTGGTAGAGCTGAAGCTAAGTGGACATACTATTCAACCCACCACATCTACCTGTGGTAGAGCATAATTTCATTATCCTCAGGAAAGCTGATGAGTCTTCACAGAGAATTTATGTTACAATGGAATCTTAACCCATGTTTTTACACTATTGTTTAGCCATGCTTTTATATTAAGAAAAATAGTTACCCTTAGAGAAGCGACAGTGTGCATAGTCATTATACTACTGAATATGCATTAGTGCTCAATAAGCACTTTTTTCTCTTCCTGTTCCTAAGCTTAGGCTCACAACAGTGACTTAGTAGCAGAATTCATATGTGAATGCCAGGAAATTAAACACACTTCAAAGATAAAGAGAAAATTTTCTTGGCCCTATACAATGGTTTCTTGTAAGCAAAGGGAGTGGCTCCCTTTTCAAAATTTGACCTATTACAGCCATTTAAATACTAAGAAATAAAAGTGTGTCTAAGAGATCTTTGCATCACTGCAGAATATAAATGGTATGAGGAAAGCCCTGGATAAAAATTAGAAACTTGCTTTTGTTATTCTTTACCAAGTTTGTTAATGACCATTTGAAAATTTATCTGGTCTACTGTCAGATTCCTTTATCTTACCACATATTGCTCCCTGGCATAAATTCATCTAGAATGTTTTTAGGAAGGGTAGGGAAAAAAAAAAACCAGACTCATCTTCAAAATAGCAGCTGCACTGTAACTAGTAAACAAAGCTATAGCAAGCAGGGGAAGGCAAGAGAGAGCTAGCCTGCCTCACTTTTGCACTTTCCAGCTTCCCATTACCTCACACCTTCCTCTTTTTTATCTCTTGCCCACAAAGAGATAAAGCCTCAATATTCGAAGCCTCAATACTCAAACTTATTGGGACTAAGCAGTCACCCACACCTGAAACTCCCAGAGAAACTAGTTTCAAGAATAAGTATTTTTCCTCATTTTTATACATCTCTCTTAAGTACATCTGTTCTTGCCTGAAGTCCCTATACCTTGCAATCAGGACCTGATAAATAAAAGAAGTGTAATGACAAGGTCTATGGTGCAGGCTGTTGTGTTCTGCTGTCCTTGGGGCTCAAGGGATAACCACAGTTCTACTTGGTTCTCTTTTCAAAGCACACATATATTAATTCTATTGCAATTCCTTTCTCTTAGAGTATAACAGGTTAGCAAGAAAAATTCTGACCTGTGATGTGTGTGGAAAAGAATCAGAACCAAAGATAAACTTCTAATTCCACATTAAAAGAGACCCCTTGCATTTCACGAAAGCTCTTCATCTTTCTACTATTGCATACCTTACAGAAATTATTATATCTCAATATGTCTCCAACTTGTACACACATGCCGCTAAATAATACTATGGTTGGCTAAAATAACACAGATACCCCAGTTACTCCAATGTGAGTTTTAAAAGCACCTCACCTTACACATCAAAGTGATGTCACTGAACCTCCAGTAAAGTGGACTGAGGAAGTAGATGTTCATCAAACCTAAAATGTCCAACAAAGAGAAGCTAAGATTTCCTGTATGAGGCAGCCCTTACCTGGATTGGGTTGAAGGTATTCAATTGTTTTCGTCATTATTTCCATCACGGCTCTGCTGGTAACATCCACTTTCTGAAAGGAGAGAAAAAAGTCATTAGTTTTATTTATTTTTTTTGTTAATTTTTTTAAGACAGGTCTCACTGTATAGTTCAGGCTGCCCCAAACTCTATGTAGCCCAGGCTGGTTTCGACTTGCAGCAATCCTCCTGCCTCAGTCTCCTGGGTACTGGAATTACAGGTGTGCACCACCATGCCCAGTTAAGTAATTAGTTTTAGAGCCTTTGGTTTTTTCTGAGTCTGTATACAATCACCAGATAGGCAATAAAACAGTGACAAGCCCTGTAAGGGAAATTGAGGACTCTGTGGAGCCCTTGGGGAACTTCATTCAGCAGTTGTCTATCAAGATTTGAAAGCCTATTCACCCAAGAAGGAAGCTGATAATTTCCTAGTATTTATTTGAACATACACCTAATTATCTTCTGGTAAAAAATAAGGTAGAGGGAGTCAAACATATTTTGCCCCCAGAAGCATTTGCTGGATGACGACAGCAAGCCAGGCGTGGTGGCAGGTTTTGCCACCCTAAAGAACAAAGCATGAGAGAGTTTTTATTTAACTTCTGTGAACATGCTAAAGAATTAAAGTCTTCAGCAAACAGTTGTAGTCAACCCTTAAATAGTTGGTAAACTCTAAAGAAAAATCTTGATGTTAGTCTATCTCGAAAAGCTGTGACTGGTCATTGACTGTCTCTAGCAGTTTGCCATGCCCTCCCTGTCAGGTCCTTTCTACCTACACCACAGAATCCTGTTCTTATGAATATGCTGAGTCACTCATTTATGCTACAGATGAAATGACTGATGGAGATAAGTAAATACCATCCTCCTGTATGTGTATGTAATAGCTGATATAAGATTTCTGAAGGGAATTAACTTAACAGTGAGATTCAGATAGCAATTAAATTCATGAGAATTTTTTTTTGGTTTTGTCATTTTGTTTTAATGGAGTTTAAGGGCTTCTCTTTGAAATCTAAGAAATTTCCATAATTTATTGCATCCACATACAAAATCAGCTTTTTCTGTAGTAAACCTCCTTCTCTTCCACAATCTACTCATTAAAACATTTTAATTTTTCAGATGGGTGTGTCATTCATGCCTGTAATCCCAGTATGCAAGAGGGTGAGGCAAGAGGATTGTTTTGAGTTTAAGGCCAGTCTAGGCTACATAGCAAGACCCTCTCTCAAAAAATAAAACAAACCAAAAGAAAGATTTTAATTTTTTAATACTTAATAGTTTCCTGCTCCATGGGAATCATATTACTGGTATGATTGCTATTATGGGGATAAATAAAGGAACATTTTTTCTTACAAACTTAAAAGTTCATAAAATAAACATTAAAAGTATCTTATTTTGGATATACTCATACACATTGTCCTGTCAGCTTTTCCCCATATCCCACTTTGCCAACAATCCTCACTATTTTTTCTCATTTGGAATAATATTCTTTCTGTTTTTTCTGAACATATTTTGCTTAAAATCTGAGGCTGCCCCATTAGAAGAAGTCAATGTTTGTTAAATGACCTACACACATATTTCCAACTCTAGGACTCCTACTGTTTCAACAAAAGGAGTTTCCCAGGACACTTTTCAGGTTGCTAAAAGACACCATGCTCTGCTAGAACTGTGTTACTCATATATGCAGGGACAAGGGACGATTCTGGCTTTAGCTCAGATATTTCCTTCTCCAGGAAGCTTCCACTGATCAACCCAGACTGAGTCAGGCATCTCTCCTAGGTCTTCTATGGGAATCTTCCCCAGGGCACAAAGTACTACCACGTACTGTTAACTATCTGATTTATGACTCTTTCCCTCCCCTTGTCCCAATCAAAACTAGAAGCCCCTCAAAGGCAGATGTGGGTCTTACTCATCTTTGTAATCCTAGTGGCAAGCACAATGCCTGGCACATGGAGGCATTTACAGATTTTCCAAGTGAACTAATGAATGTAACTACACACCACACAAACAAACCAAACTCCATAGAATTATTGCAGCAACTCACAGAAATTTGACAAGAAATCAGATTTCCCTCAATTTCAGAATTTTCTCTTAACAAAAACCCTGCAATTTTTCAAGGGACAAATCCCCTCAATATCTGAAAAATGGTAAGGAATGAAGCTGTGCATAACGAAGTGTGTAGGTCACAGACAACATTTAAATCTAAAACAGAAACAATTTCACACAAGGCACTCGAGAGGAGAAAAATCATTATAGACAGAATTCCTACAGAGACAACACGGTTACAGGAATCCACTGTTCAGCTCAGAGAGGGTTAGTCTGTAAGGCTGGGAAACACAACAGGGATTCTACTGCATCTCAGAAGGAAAGCAGCTAGGGCTGCCCTTAGAGAAACAACCTCTAGGAATATCCACTTCTCCCCCAGTAGTGCTGCTTGATGCCGATCTCTAATTTATTTCATTCTGTCGTTTAATTGCACCTCTAAGAATACAGCCAAAGTAAAAAAGGTTTTCTATCTCATATGTTTGATAATAAGAAAAACAACAGTGGAAAGGTAGGTCCTCTGTAGACTTGGAAACACTGGGCTGAAATATTTTTATAAGCTACAGACAAATTAACAGGAGAAAATATTTGAGATTCTGCATCCAAAGAAATTACTTTTTCAATTACCACAGAAATCCTATAAAGCATGGAGAGAAGGTACAAAACCTTCCATAGTCACAGATAAGGCAAAAACGTATGGAATGAAACAATATTCATACTGCACTGAAATCTAAGTCTCCAATTTACTTAGGTAAAATCTTAATGCCCAATGCACACCAGCTGCCATCAGGGATGCTTCCCACAGGTAACCAGCACAGGTTGGGAGAAGCAGCAGCCATCCCTGGGAGAAGCAGCACACAGCCCCACCCTCGTGCACACACTGGCTGCCATCAGGGAACCTCCTGCAGGGAGCCAGCATGGGCTGAGAAAAGCAGCAGCCAGCCCCACACCAGCACACCTGCTGACCACCATCAGGTACTCGTACCCAGCACTGGCTAGGAGGACCAGCCAGCCACACCTTGGAGAATTCGCAGACAATGCAGGAAATGCCTGGGACCCCACAACCCTCTTGTCTGGAAGAACCCAGGAAAATGTCACGATCAAGAGGCAAAAGGCAGACTCTGGCCTCTAGCCCATGCAGAGCAAGTCCAGGAGATGTAAACATGTAAGAGATTGTAAGTTTCACATCTGAAGTTTCTGAAGTGATGGCAACTGAAGTAAAGAAATGACTTTATGAGGCTGTAAATAAAATTATAGCAGAAATACTATCTCAGGTAAAAGAAGAAATGACAAACATAAAAGAATTGCTGAGCATATCTAAAGAAGACATAGATAAAACAACAGAAGAGCACAGGAAAATGCAGGAAACCTTGAATGAACAATACAGGAAATATTTTGAATGCATGAAACAGATTCAAAGAGATATCCAGGAAATTAAAACTCCGTTGAAAGCTGGCAAAACTGCTTGAAAGAAACTGAAGATAAACTCTCAGATCTTGAAGACAGATCTGCAGCTAGTGATCACAAAAGGAAAGATTTCTTAAAAATAAGAAGAAACCAGGAAATAACAATTTAATGGCTGCAAGACAACGTAAAGATAAATAATTTAAGACTGATAGGTGTCAGTGAAAGAGCAGGGGACAACACAAATGCATAAAAAGACTATAGAAGTAATAACAGAAAACTTCCCAAGCATGGGAAAAGGACCTGACAAGCAGATAAGTGAGACACATAGAACTTCAACTAGCCACAAGCAAAATAAATTTACAATCAGACATATAATAATCAACATCCCAGAAATTCAGCACAAGAACAGAATATTAAAGACAGAGAAAAGAAACAGATCACCTATAAAGGAAAACCCATCAGAATCATAGCAGACTTCTCAACACACATCATCAAGTCAAGAAGAGACTGGAGTGAAGTATTTCAAGTCTTGAGAGAAAGCAACTTCCAATCAAGACTGATGTTCCCTGCAAAACTGTCTTTCAAAATTAATGGAGAAAAGGATACTTCCATGACAAAGAACAACTGAAGGAATTCATAACCACCCAACCAACTCTAAAAAGAATGCTGAAGGACATTTTACAGAGAGATAGTGATGACCACAGTTCTAGTAACAGCAGGAGAGGGTAATCATTGAGCAGGGCAGAGAACTGAATGGAGGAAAAAAGTGGTGGGGGGAGGGCAATGGCAGAAGGATAGCATGGTAAAAATGAGCTGGTGCATATTGGTCATAATCAATAATGTAGATGCTCTCAATTCTACAGTAGAAAGAAACATGGACAGAGTGGATCGAGAGACAGGATCCATCAATATGCTGTATACAAGGAACACATTTGACTCTAAGGAAATTCATGGACTGAAGGTCGGAAAAGAGAAGACAATGCTCCATGTGATGAGGACCCAGAAAAAAGCAGGGTTAGCTCACCTATCAACCACATAATAGATGAGAAAGATATGGTATTTTTGTATAATGGGAAGCTACTCAGCTATAAAGAAGGATAATCTCAAGGCTTTTGTACGTAAATGGATGAAACTTGAGAGCTGATGGGTGAAATGGTTCAGATTCACAAGGGTGAACGTCATGCTGTCTCCCTAACATAAAAAACTGAAGGAGTTAGTGGGATCCAAAATGTACAATAGATATTGTGAAAGTGAAAGAGAAAAAAACATTTAAAAAGGGAAGGTGGCAGCCATTGTTAATTTTGTATTATCTTGTTTTGAAGTCCTGTATCATTCTCATTGTTTGGTTTGGTTTTATTGTGTTTTGTTTGTTTGATTCTATTATGTCTCATGGTATGGGCAGCTATTTTGAAGATAACAAGGTACATTATGGTAGCCATTGTTGATTTCCTATTATCTTGTTTTGAAGTCCTGTATCACTCTCATTGCTTTGTTTTGATTGGTTTTGCTCTGTTTCATTTTGTTTTTATTCTCTTTAAAATAAAAAAAGAAATAAAAAGGTAATTCATTTATAACAAATAAATAGAGTAGTTAAAAACTCCAGTGTGGGCAGATTCCTCAAACAGCTGGAAATTTATTATAGGAATATCTAGATTATTAAATACAAGCCTCAAAACTTTCTATAAAATAGGAAAAATAAATATTATATTTTATCTTCAGTCATCACAGGGTATCTGTGGACATTTGTCTAAAGTAAAATACCTGTAACATTCTCTTTTATTTTAGTTTGTATAATGGGCATAGATTTCAGAACAAAATAAGTCAGCAAAGGTCTAATTAGCTTCCCTGTGATAAACACTGTTCTGTGCTCCAAATTTACTGTTGTTTTTAGTTTGATTTAAGAAACAGAAAGTAAGTTAGTTTTGGCTAATGAGCAAGTTCTGGCTGTTGCTAAAGTAGACTAATTTCTGACACTTGATACATAGTTTCAATTCCCTAAGTAACCGGTTAATATAGCATGATATTATAGCAGCACACTAAAAATGCCCTCACAGGAGATGAGGGAAGAGGAGCCTCAAACGATTAAAAGAAGATAAAACAAGATTGATTATAGACAGATACTGATGCAAATTAACAAACCCTTTGGGCTGTTCATAGTCAGGGATGAGGAGGTTCAATATTAGTATTTCAGTAACTAGAGGAGTTAAGTCAACTTATTCTGGGAATGTGTCTCACTGTTTGGGGACTTAGATTCTATAAAATCAGGATGAGGAGAGTAGTACTTCCAGAACAATGAGTGTCAGTAGTTACCAGCTTTGGTTGAAGACAGGTGATACATATAACCATCCAAAGATGAGATATAAGGACCAACATAGACTTCAGTCCCTTTGGGGAAAGTAGCTGCTGGGTAATAGGTGTAATAGGTTGCTTTCCCAGACTGCTGGCTACGAGTCATGATTCAAGCATAAAATTTCTCCACCATAAATAAGTAACCATCAGCAAGGATAATCTCAAGAATTTAGTAAAATGACTGGCTAGATAAACACTATGCATTATGATTTTACCAGACCCATCCTTAGCTTTTCAGGAACTCAAATGTTCTTTCTTGACTACTTGCATGTTATTTCCTACCAGGTGAAAGAGTAGAGCTGGAATGCCTTAGGCTGTTCTGTATGGGAGATTCTGGTCAGAGCTTTGAAGATCAGAAAGCCAATAAAGACCAGGCTTCAGAGGTTTCTGCCAGGAAGGAGGACTGAATTGGCTGTTAGACTCTAGACAATGTGTGTTAAGGCTTGGCAGAAAGTTTGTTTGCATTTTGCTCATGTCCAGTGACTTTGCTGAGACTGAGATTAAGGGAATAGGACTAATTAATCCTGTAGAAGAAATTTCAGGGCAGTTTAATGTTGAGGCAGTGGCATTTGTTGGGGGCTTTTGGCCAAATCTATGTTGAGAATGAAGAGTAAAGAGCATAGCAGAGTCATTTAAAATGTTGTGAGTTTGGCCAGAAAGGAAGCTCCATAAAGCTGTGGACTGCAAAGCTAGAGCTGAGGAGATCTCATTGCAGAAAAGGAACAGGAGAATATAAAAGATGGCCCGAAGGCATCACAAGAAGCAGCAGGACTCCAACCTTTGCAGTCTCAAAACTGCAAAAGTGAAAGACTTTGCTTTGAGATAAGAGCCCCAGAGCACCACGTTTTAGAATGCTGACATGGAGAATTCATTCCTCAGAATTGGATTCAGAGTGCCCAATGATCTAGGTACTCAATCCCTACAGGCAAAAGATGACTTATCTTTCTCTCTCTCTCATTCTTCTCTCTCTCTCATTCCTCTCTCTCTCATTTCTCTCTCTCTCGTCCCCCGCCCTGTTTCTGCTGTCTTCTGCTGCCATGAAATGTTGTCCCTCTGCCATGTGTCACCCTGCCTTGGTGCCAGCCAATTATGCAATGAAACCTCTACAGACTGTGAGCTAAATAAACCTTTCCCCCTTTAAATCTGGGTGTCAGATATTTTGTCTCAGCAATGAGAGAAAAGTAACTAAGACAAACATCATGGCAATAGAGCACGGTGGAACAAAGTTGCTCATCTCCTGGCAGTCAGAAGAAGACAGTGAGGAAACGAGCTACAGAGGAAGAGGCAACAGACCAGCTGTAAGTCCCGAAGTCATGCCCCCACTATCTGCTTTCTCCAGTTAGGTTTCCATCACCTCCCAATAATGCCACCAAATTATGATCTCATCAAAGAATTGATCCACTTGATGAACTCAGAACCTATCAGCTGGCAACCAAGCTCTCAGAACAAGAGTTCTGAGAGACATTTCAAATTCAAACCACAGCAAGACATAAAGATATATCTGTTGAATTCATTGATGGACTTCATCAAGATATCTAAAAAAGGCAGGTAAGAAAACATTTAGGAATTTAGACATGACAAGAACAGCAAAAATGAGGTATCTCACTGGAAATGATGTGGACTAAGAAAAGTATCAAGCCCTACAAATTTTTCAGTGGAGTCAAATTCAGAATACAAGGAAAATGCTTTGTTATAATCATGTACAGAAATAATATTCTTAATAATGTTTACATGTGGGTTCCCAGTATTATAGGCTTAGAATATTTCTTCTATTCAAGTATAAGATTTGTACTTCTAGATCCATTGGTCCCCAGAAATTTAACAATAGAAATATTTCTTTATACAATTCAACATATCCTCTCTTCATCATAAGCCTAAAAGTTATTTGCTATGACCAGCCTCAAAGTGAAGCAAAAATATGGCTATTCCCAAATAGAAATAAAATGAGGTATTATTTCACTGTGACTTGTTGAGAACCTGCAACCTTCCAGGCAAGATGCTAAAATTAGTTAGGTTATTTTCAGTCTTCAAAAAAATCTCCAAGTGGGTATTAGTATTCTTACTTTCCTTTCATTAACAATAAACAAAGGCTCCAAGCAATAAACGACCTTTGCAACAACTGTTAGTACTGGAATTGGAGTTTGGGTCCAGGTTAGACAAGCTCCAAAACTGTATTCTTTCTACTATGTCTGCTGCCTCTGGATGGCACTATTCTGTCAGGAAAGCCCTCTACAGCAAGAAAAGGATGCAAACTCCCCTTTCCAAACATTTAGGATACCATATTTCACACCTTCTCCTTTTTTCTCTCTATCTTCCACCTTCCATAATTCCATCACCAGTTCCGCATTATTCTTATCCACATAGTATGGCAAAGCAATGAAGATGTCTACCACAACAGTACGTCATGACATGCCACCTTCCTTGAGGTTTTATTCTCAGAATAGCACAAAGGGAAAACAGGATACCTCACATGTTCTGTTTTAAAAAATATACTAAAAACAGAGTATTTTAAAAAACAACATAATTCATTCTCAGACACCAGCTAAGAATAGAAGCCCATTTCCCTCTTTTCATGGTGGATAATTTTATCTCGAAGGGAGGACTGTGTTGAGGACTTACCCTCTCCATCTCTTTGAAGTCATCATCTAGCTTGGTTCCTTCAGCTCCTCCAACCTTCTCGCTCACTTTCTGTAGAAAATAACCACAAAAAAGAATTACTACAAATAGTTCCTTTTATAAAGATGTATTAAAAATTGTAATTGCTTTCAGAAATACCACCCAATGTAATCTTGCAACTATTCTCTGATTTAGGGATAGTCTATCATAGTCGGAAACTGGCTCAGAGGGGTCATATGACTTTCCAAAGGTTATGTACCTCATAGGTATTAAAATAATAATTCAAACTTTTATCCTGTGACTTCAACCCTGGAGCTCTTTCTCCTACATAAACCATTATATGGCTACTTAATCACTAGAATTATCTTTTTAAAGTTCTTAGGAAGAAGAGCATCATACAACAATCATTTTCTTCTGATAATGGGTCTAAAATACTACCTAGACAGAAAATTGCTCTTTCTCCTAAGTATTCCTCAATGGGCTATTGATCAGATAACCACAAGCATGTACCAAACTATCAAGATGAAAGAAATAAAATAAGCCCAACTTATCTTCAGATAAAAAAGATTTGAATACTAGTCTTACAGAGCTCCCTATCGGTGTCTGCATCTTTACATACATAAAACAAACTCTATGTAAAAATGTTGAAAGGATTTCCTTTTTATTTTATCATGCCATATTATTACATATCCTATGTTTATGAATTAACATGCAAATTATTTTCAGCATGTAAAATTCATGTTAATAAAAACTGAAAATCCTATGCTTTTCTAACACAAAAATTCAAATTACAGATAATAAAAACAAGACAAAGTAAGAACACTACAAACATAGTAATATTTAATGCTAATTAAATGACTTGTTCCCCTTAAAATAATCTAACTGCAAAGGCTGATAGATGTTTTCTCCAAGGACATAATATACTACACAAAGTTATTACACATGACTAGTGAAGTATAACTTCTGATTTCTTTCTATAGCCATGGAGTTGAGTCTTTGCAGGGGATCCCACTATGGCCATCTTTTAACCATCACAGCAGCAACCTGAATGGTTCATTGAGTACATTTCACCTCTCTTTTTAAAGAGCCAGCTCCTGAGCATGGAAGCTCTGATAGCCACTTGTTGAAGCTTGAGGAATATTTCTTACTCTATCCATCCTTCATTGCTGCTTTCTACCATCAAGGAAACCTTCAGGAACAGACTACTCTGAGAAAGGCTGAAGACTTGAAATTCTTCAGCATTAAAGCTCTGCATATGAGATACCACTACTTTTTTGCATCAGTAATAAGAAAAGGAATATAATGTAGCGATAGAGCATGGCACAGACTGACTCTTCCACTCTTCGGTAGATTCACGTAGCTGTTATGAAAATTACACACTGCATAACTACAAGCATCTGTATCTGACCCACAAGGTATGCATCAAATCTTAATTCCCTTCTCTTACCAAGAGAGTATGTATCTCCTTATAGTACTATGGTTTCTCTCAGAGGTTTATTTAACTGTCATTTCATACTTTGAGAACAAGCTACCGATTTCCCCTAAAATAATATAATCTTTGGGAGATAAAGGTCAAAAATTCAAACTGAAAGGTTAGTGTTTTTATTTTGTAGTATTGACACAGATGTGTTCCCTAAGAAGTATGTAGAACAGATAATATTAATTGCTGCAGATAAAGAAACTGATCTGGTTGCATAAATTAAATTATCCATGGCAAGCAATTTTAGCTAGGAAGAGGTGAAATCAGGACTTGAATGCAGGTTTTCCAGTCCAATCCTCAAGCTTCTTTAGGTCCACATCACAGTTTCAAAGAGCTGTCCATGGTGCTACATTTCTCTGCCTGGTATCCCATTTGATTCAGAAGGCCAGATGAGGATTCACTAACTTGACTCTATCTTTAATATCAGTCTTCTCACTTCACCTGTGCCCTGAGTGATGATGATTATCAAACATTCAGCAGGCTGCACAGATTCAGGCTTTGTCTACCAATAATACTACCTAAACGTAAGCCTATCGACACCAGCAGCCAGCTACTTTGCCTACATCCTGAAAGATTTTTACCAAACCTGAATTGACAGAGAAAAATAAGAAAAGTTCTACACTATAATTCAGTTTAGAATCCCTCATTGACAGATACCCTCATATGACTGTAAATGATACATTCAGTTTCATTTGTAAAATGGACACAAAAAGCATACAGTGGCAAAACAGTCTCATTTATGTAAAATTAGAGAATCCTAGTAATCTTAGGATATTCACACTTTCACCAACTAAAAAAATGACATCATCCAAATTACAAGAGCTTATATTACATTTCCTATATCATATTGCTCAAATGAGAGTGGTTTTAATTCTTCTCCCACTTTCTGCATTCATCAACAGTTTAGCACCACAGTAGCTGACTCACTATATCAAGTGGAATACTGAGTTAATACTGGCCATTAGTAATTTAAAACTAGTCCTGTAAACTCATAATAATGCCAGTTCTTCAGTCATTTACTTTATAAATTCATAGACCAAACAGTAAATTCAATAGATGCAAAGCTGATAGGAAGGTAAGGAGAGACAGAGCAAGAAAGCAGGGCATCACAAGATAAAGAGTTTTTCTACAAAACTGCCATTTAAATTGCTCTAAGAGAAATGGTTCACCAAACACAGTGAATGATGCTAGGCACAGATACTGATACTGGACTGATTGGTTAGTTGATATAAAAATTTTTCATCCAATTATATTCCTAATGGGGGACATGTATTATTCAAAATGATATCAACATTATTTTTCTAAGTCACAAAGGATTTAAATATCCCAAGGCACTGAATTAAACACTGGGTAAATAACAACTGACTCACTGCTTAGAGGTATGGCAAATATCTTCTGTTCTTTCAATAAATGTTACACAAACTTCAATTACGTATAAGAATCAAATTGAAGAATAAAGACTTACAGAGCCCATCTGGCCAATAACAAAGACATTTGTTTTCTTTACCTGATACCATTTAAAATTTTGTGTTATTATTTTCAGTGAGGTGGTTTCTAAAACAAAGATTTCATAATACTGAATATTTTCTGATGCTGTGTATTATTATTTGACTAAATGACTGCTACTTGAGAAATTAATAACCCACTTAAACAAATTTTAGGAAATATCCAAATTAAACAAAACAGTTTAAGTGAGCTGATGCTTGCTTCTCTACCATCTACAAACTGAAAACAACTCCTGAAAATAATTCTACGATCCCTTCTGGAAACCTAAAAATATTGAGAGTTCAAGATCTTCAATGAGATCCTTTAGTTCAAGCTTTTAGAGAGTCTGTACTTGTAATTTTATCTTTAACTTCCCATTCATTCTGTGTTCCAATCAAACCAGAAATCTTACCCTACTGTAATTCTTCCTTATATTCTCATAAGAAGGACTCAAAAAATAAAAAAAAAAAAACCCTGTCAAACTAGACGTCAATGTACTTTTGAGAATACTGTCATTAAGGTAATAAGAGAGACAAAGATGCCATAAAGTGGGACAAATAAGACTAATCACCTTACTCAGGGACAGTTTTTCAAAAAGGCACAAATTTCAAAACAGAACATATATAAAGCAATAGGCTCAGTTTTAAATTAAGTCTTCATTTTGAGTCTTTACTAGTGATTGTTTCATGCTATTTTCTTCTATACTACCTAAGAAAAATGACAAAGGGAACCAGCAGCAAGAGACATCTTAAATAAATGGCTGCTCTCAGCCCAAAAGATTCTGCTTTCCAGAAATAATTCATCTACCCTCAAGTTATCCCTCATCTCCAGGCAAAAGATGCTTTATCTTCCAGGTGCAGTCTTAATTCTTTCCAGCAATGAGTTTCATGTACTAAACACTTAGAAGCTAATTATAGTTATCGCCAATAAATTCTTCTTGAGATCCACAACT
>RJWM01021834.1:0-34643 GCA_004363535.1 Dasyprocta punctata
TAAACTGGGGATCAAACCCAGGGGTCCTCTACCACTGAGCTACGCTCCTAGCCCCTTTTGTTTTGAGTCAAGGTCTCACTAGGTCCTTGACCAGGCAGGACTTAAAACTTCTAATCCTCTTGCCCCAACCTCCCAAAGTCTAGGATTACAGGCATGCTCTACCACATCCAGCTCACCTTAGCTATTTTAACAGATTTGTCTGTATGCTCTAGAAGCACTTAAAAATGGGATCACACCCCTAGGGATAATCACCTACTGTTGCTTCGTGATAGAAATTGCAGAGGCTCAGGCAAGAAAGTTTGCCCAGCATGTGTGAGGCCCTGAGTTTGAGCCCTAACACCACAAAGACAAAAACAAGAAAGGAAAGGAGAAGAAGAAGAAAAATGAAATGTCAGGTACTCAGTGTCAAATGCTGCATTCATGCAGACATTCTTCTGTTGCACTGGGAAAAAAAAAAATCCTTGAAAACTTCAGTAAATCTCTAAGCAATGTCAGAGAGCCCTTTCCTGTACAGAATACCGAAGAACTTGCCCTAGTTAACAGTAAACTTACTGTATAGTCTTAGATAAGCCTTTAAAACTATCTGTGCTTCAATTTATTCATTTGTAAAGCTAATTAGTTGAACAAAAAAATTCTACACCCAGTAGGTTGAAGTTGAGAGAAGCAATGGAAAGGATGGTAATCACAGGAATGCTAGCTGATTAACCACTAGAGACCTCTCTAAGGCTAGCGCCTTGGTGAACGACCCTAATTTGGATCCAGTTTTCCGGCCTCTGGGTCTAGAAACAGGATTTCATAAAACCCAGAGATGTACAGACATGCTGTGATCATTCTGTCCTATTTATCCACCTCACTGTCCACTTACGTACTGATAATTAAAATCAGCATACCCATGGGCCAGGGATATAGCTCAGTGGCACAGGCACCTGCCTGGCAAGCACAAGGTCCTGAGTTTGATTCCCGGTACCACCAGAGGGGGGCGGAAAATCAGCATACCCACACAGGTATTATTTCCAGAAGTTTTTCATTATCAGAATCCCACAGCTAGGCACAGTAGTCACAGCTCTGTGGGAAGCTGAGGCAGGAGGATAGCTTGAGTCCAGGGGTTCAAGACCAGCCTGAGCAGCATAGTAAGACCCTGTCTCAAAAAAAAAAAAAAAAAAAAAAAAATCTCAGGAAGCTGATACAGGAATCAGAAGGTTGCTCTAAGGATGGACTAAAGAGAAATGAGCTGGGTGTGGTGATGCATGCCTGTAATCCCAGCACTCAGGAGGTTGAGGCAAGAGGACTGCTCCAGTTCCAGGCCAGCCTGGGTTACACAGTGAGTTCAAGCCCAGCCTGAACTGCATAGTGAGAACCTGTCTCAAAATATAAATAAAATAAAATAAGAGCAGTCATAAGGAGATTTTATGCTGGGCAGTAGTGAATCGCCAAACTGGCCCTGCCTACCACAATAAAACCCTTTCTAGTGACCAAACTAGATTCACATCTTTAGATACATTACCAGTTTTACCTCACTGACTTTTCACTTTGTTTCAGTGCTGGTCACTTACATCTGCCTCTTTAGTAGCCAGTAAATGGCTAATATTCATGAATGCTTACTCTATGCAAAGCCGTTTCTCAGTGCTACACATGACTTCACTCATTTACCTTTTCCTTTAGCAACTAGGATGTAGAGAATAAATATGTCCATTTTATAGATGAGGACATGAAACACAAACAGGTAAGCAACTGGTCCAAAGGGCACACCTAATAAATAGCAGAAGTCAGGATGTGAACTTGAGCAATTTAGTTCTAGAGTTTAAACTGTTTACTACATGATACTGCTCTCATTTTATTAGTTTAACTCACAAACATCCAGTTTTGCGGATTGCCAACCAATTTTCCTCATCATAGATTGAGCTATAGTATAAGTAAAAAATACTACGTACAACTCCATTTTTTCAACTCTGTACTTAATAACATCATTAGCTAAATTGTTCAAAGACAAAATTTTTAAAAACAAAAAAACTTATCACTGGAATTGAGATTTTTTATATTTCAGAGTAATTTGTAATTAGTATGGGTCAGAGTAGCTGGACTCATTCTTCCTCCATTGCCTTTCTTGCCAGAGGTACCCAGGTACCCAGGACTTGTTCCTATCTGGATTGGACCTATAGAGAAGTGCAGCTTAAAACCTGCTGCTGGGTCAGCCTCTTTGGCTTCTCCTCACTGTGGAATGGTTCCTCTGAAGACAGAAGATAAAGTTTTATCTTCTCACCTCAACTTTGGCAGCAATTTTCCAAAACAACCCAGTTTTTGAAACCAATTTCTCCCTGCCATTTACAGGAACTGCAGCCACAGTGGTTGCTAAAAGAAGGATGTGGGAAAGCGGAAGGGCAGGGAAAGGCCCCACTTTCATCATATTACTCGGACACTTCTGGCAACTCATTCAACAATTTCTCTCCTATGCCAAGAATGTGTCAGTTCTGACACAATGAGGGGGAAAAAGCCCTGCGGTCCTGATCAAACTATGTTTACTATGTCACGAAGGAGATGACCACATTAATAAGTGTGAAATTAAAACTGATAGAAAAGCTTCAAAGGAAGTTTATGAAAGCATAGACAGGGGACCTATTTTCAGGGATGAGGAATAACTATTTCCTTAAGCCACCCAAGTAAAGATTTTTTTTTTGAGACAGGGTCTCACTACATTGTGCAGGTTGGCCTGGACTCACTATGTAGCCTAGGCCTCAAAGTCATGGTGATTCTCCTGCCTCGGCCTCCCAACTGCTGGGATTACAGGCCCAAGTAAAGATTTGAATAAGGAACAGGAGGTGAGATGGCATTTATATCAAGGGTACAGCATGAACACAGCCTGTCAATAGAAAAAAGGAGTGGCACAATGTCTGCATGGCAAGCATGAGGTCATGAGCTTGATCACCAGTACCCAAAAAAACACACACACACACAAAAGAAAAAAACCCAAAACAACAACTACACACACACACACACACACACACACACACACACACACGTGTGCACACACACAAAGTAGGAAAAAGGTTATGTTTTTGGCCCTGTGAATAAAAGCAGTGAGGCTTAAGTACAGAAAGCAGAGGCTATAGCTGTGGACACAGAAGCAGAGGTCAGAAAATGGAGGAATATACTATTGGGCACATTAAGGATTTTGGTCTTTACTCAAAAACAGTGAACCAGGTGTGGTTGTGCACACCTATAATCCCAGCACTCTGGAGGCTAATGCAGAAAGATCACTGCAAATCCGAGATCAGCCTGGGCTACATAGTGAGTTCAAGGTCAGCCTGAACTACATAGTGAGAACTTGTCTCCAAAAAACAAGCAACAACAACAACAAAAAACCAAAACAAACAAACAAACAAAAAACACTGAAAAGTCACGAACATGTAGAAGGAGACAGGCCAGGTTTTGTTTTTATTTAATTTAATTTATTTATTTATTTTTTGGTACTGGGAATTGAACTTAGGACCTCGTGCTTGCCAGGCACATGCTATGCCGCTGAGCTATAACCCTGACCCCTTGTTTGCTTTTAAAGATCACTCACTCCAGCTGCTTTGAAGAGAATGGCTTGGAAGATGCAGACTAACTAAGGAAGACTGTAGGGAGATAGGCTATTGCAGCTGTCTAGGTGAGAGATGATGGTTGCTTGAATGGGCTGGTAGGAGAAATGAAAACAAATGAACACATTCAAAATATAATCTAGTGAGAAAATGGAGAGGCTTCGCTATGGAGGGTGATAGAGTATCAAGGACTTCAGGTTTTTGGCTGAGGCAATAGATGTCTGGTGATATCATTTAATGAGTTAGATTACCATAGGAGAGAGGCCAGTTTTGGGGAGAAGACTGTAAGTCCAGATGAGTCCAATTTATCTATAAAACATTCAAGTGGATATACCAAAGCTGTACATGATGTATACCACATAGTTCCAATTATTCGGAAGGCTGAGGCAGACCTCAGGACCATTTGAGTCCAGGAATTCAAAACTGTCTTGATCAAATTAGTGAGACCTTTTCTCAAAACAAAATGGCTGGGGATGTTACTCAGTGGTACAACCCCTCTGGGTTCAATTCCTAGTACTGGGGTAGAAAAAGAAACCCACCATCACACAAAAAATAAACGCAAATGAACTTCTCAAGTTGACAGTACAATATACAGGCTGGGGATGGGGGAGTGATAGACACAACAAACACTAACATCTATTAAGGCCTAATAATGGTCATGTACTATGCTAAGGACTCTGAATATAATCAAGTTTAATCTCCATAACAATCTTTAGAGGTGGAAACCTTCTACAGATGAGGAAAGCATGGCAAAGAGAAGTAAACAACTGACTCAAGTTCAGATAGTTGATAAGGAAGCTGGGATGTAGACCCAAGCAGCCTGACTCCAAACTGATTCCCTTTTCTCTGCTATGACAGATTGAAGATACCTTAAATGAAATGCTAGAGACTAGAAGTGTTCTGGATTAAGGAATATTTGCATATGCATAATGAGGTATGTTGGGGGGTGAACAATACCTAAACATAAAATTCATTTGTTTAATATACATCCTATACAAAGAACCTGAAGATAGTTTGTTTTACAATATTTTCAGTGTTTTGACTATAATCTGTTATATGAAATGGAATTTCACATAAATTCATGTTATATGCATGGAGTAGTTCGGAAGATCACATAAAATGAAGACCAATGGGTGTGGTGGGTGCATGCCTGTAATCCCAGCACTCTTGGAGGCTGAGGCAAGAGAAATGATTACAAATTTGAGCTCAGCCTGGACAACATAGCAAGGACGTCTCAAAATAAAGTTTTTAAAGAACAGTTGGGCACATAGCTCAGTGTAAAGGCCCTGGGTTCAATCCCCAGTACCGCCAAAACAAACAAACAAACAAACAAACACTGAAGAGTGGTCAATGGAAAAACTCACAAGGTTATTCTCCTGCAATATTATTACCTCCTTGATCCTCACAACTATTCCATATGGTAGATTTCTTTTATCACACTTTATACATCAGTAACAAAGACTTATAGTGGCTAAGGAACTTGTCCACAGGTAAAGCTTGCCTAGCTCAACGAAGCCTCAAATGAAGTGTTGTGACTCGAAGTCTAATGTTCTTTTCTTGAAGAACCAGTAGAAAGAGGGAAATAGGATTCTGTTGGCAGCCAGAGAGATCCGAGTTCAAATGCCAGCAGTGTGGGCTGGAGGTAGCTTAATGGTAGAGCACACGCTTAGTATACATGAGGCCCTGGGTTTCATCCCGGGAATGCAAACACAAAAAGTCCCTGTATAATCTTGGACAATTTACTCCATCTTTCTGGGTCTTCCTGTTTTAGTACAAAATGCTGAACTGTTGTGAGGATTGACTCAGATAAGCTAAGTGAAGCTCTTAAAACAATCCTTACTAAACTATCAGTGCTCTATTCCTGGCCCCATCCCTCTGGTTCTCACTTCCCCCAAAAAAGAGCAGGATGAAGGCACCCTGAAAGTCACTGCTGTTGCTAAATCTTAGGAGTCACACTCTGTATTCAAACCAGAGTCTTTCATGGGGCAGAGAGAGGCCTAGGGGTTTGTCCTTTCCTCTGAAGGTAGGCCTCAGGCCTCTGTCCAACAAACAGCTGGCTGATTGTTTCCTTGGAGATACATGCAAATGTACTTTCCAGAGAAGAAGATAGCCAGAGTCAAAGGCTTGGGTCAATAAATGTGGCAGCACCGGGGATTTAGCTCAGTGGCTTAAGCGCCTGCCTGGCAGGCGCGAGGTTGTGAGTTCAATCGCCGGTGCCACAAAATAAATAAATAAATAAATATGGCAGCAACATCAACAATATAACACCAGAGGGCAGGCTTGCTCCACTGACTCCCACATAGAAGCCAGAGACCTAGAGAAAGTTAACTGTTAAAATGCCTAGGGTCCCATTTTTGGAACTCCTACAAAAATGGATCATAATAAAGTCTTCTCTCTTCAGATTCTTGTTTCTTGAATTTTTCTAGGTAACAGATACTTTTATTTCACTTTTTATTTTATTTTATTTTTTTGCGGCACCGGGGATTGAACTCACAACCTCGCGCCTGTCAGGCAGGCGCTTAAGCCACTGAGCCAAACTCCCAGCAACAGATACTTTTAAAACAGATAAAGCCGGGCGTGATGGCGCACGTCTTTAATCCAAGCACTCAGGCAGGAGGATCATTGTGAGTTCGAGACCAGCCTGGGCTACAAAGTGAGTTCAAGGCAAGCCTGAACTGCATAGTGAGACCCTGTCTCAAAAAATAGGGCTGAGGATCTAGCTCAGTGGCCTAAGCGCCTGTCTGGCAAGCATGAGTTTGTGAGTCCGATCCCTGGTACCAAAATAAAGCAAGCAAGCAAGCAAGCAAGCAAGCAGGTGAGACCAGTCATGTTTACTGGGTTGTTTTAAGGCTTAAATGAGATAATGCACAGGAAAGGTTAAAAATAATACCTCATACAGGGTACTCAAAAAATGGTATCTACAACTATAATTATTATACTATCATGCCTGTTTAGATGGGGGTAAGTGTGGGGGAAATGAATGTGACTTCGGTATCACAAAAAGTACCCTGTTGTCAGCTGGCTCATTACATCACAGCCTGTTTACTGCATGTTATTTCTTCATCAGGCTTCCTGGAGTCACAACTTCAGCGGAAACAGTCTGTTGCCTGAAGTGACCAGTCTATCAGCAATCGACCTTTTTTCAGAGAACAGGTATTACCAATCACTCTTCACAGGAGAAAATTCAAATAGTCTGTGCTTCTGATACTCAGAAAGAAGGCCCTCACAGTTCCCTAGAGCCTTAAGAGTGGTTGATCTCCCTCAGATAAAGCTGTTACGAACCAGGTCAAGCAAGAGAGACCCAGGTTAGGAGCATAAAAAATAACAAAGGCAGCTTTCCCCACTGCTTGGCCAACATTTGCAGTGAGCGTGAAGGAACAGTCATCATAAAACCTGTCAAGATTCTTTGGCTTGCCAACTTGGCAAGGGGTCAGGTCACCATTCATAGCTCCATGCATTAAGCTCAGTGACAAACAAACAATGTGCACTTTGGTTACTTTCTGAGCCACCCTGAGGAGAGGGAGCCAGGTCCTGAGAGCTTTAGAGAAAAAGGCTCCAGATCTAAAATCAATGTCATTGTTCAAGAAAAGGAAGGTCTGTCGGGAGGGTTGGGGAGAGGAAGCAGAAGGGCTGGTCAGCCATGTGTCCAAGCGATCAGAATGATCTTGGCCAGGTGCCCAACTTCACCAGCACAGTTACCAACTGGGCCTTTTCGAGGAGGCTGGTCAGCTGGCATTCATGTAGCCTGAGGACCCAGCCTTAAGTGCCTCCCTATTGTCCTGAACACTTGAAAATCCAGAGGAAGGCTATCAGAAGCAGAAATACGGATGTAGCTGCAGACTGGAGGCTGGGGTAGTGTAAGGAGATGAGGGGAGGAGTTTGGAAAGAACTCCAGCAATTTCTCTATTCAAAGTCCAGCCCCACCCTGGGACTAGGAAAACAAAGGTGTCGAGAAGGGAAGAAGAAAAGTCATTTCCTTTATTGTAACTAGCCCAGCTGGGTAAAAGCAAGGCTGGAAGAGAGCCACAAAGAATGAATTTCTTCATGGCACAGAAGGAGGGTCCTTCCTCAAGCAGACGCACCCAGACACCACGAATTCATCAGGAAACCACAAGCAAATCAGGGTGGCAGAGACCTTAAAAGATCTCTCAAGCCAATACCCCATAATCCTCCTAACCCAGGTTACTTTGGGGTTGGTTTTTTTTTTTTTTTTTAATTTTAAACACAGCTTTTCCTAGTCCTGAAGATCTTCCTGCAATTTGGGCAAATGTCAGATTGGTTCCAAAAGGGCCATTAGCAGTCTCCAATAGAGGACATCAGGTCATCCAATTAGCATTTATCACAGGAAAGCTCAGGAGTTTGGAGAAGCACTCCTTCAACAAAGCTGCATTACAGGCTCTGTCCTCGAGGTGAAGCTCCAACGAGGAGATTAAACTACCTGGTGTGATGGGGCGTAACTGTAATTCCAGCACCCTGGAGGCCGAGGAAGACTACAGAGCTAGATCCTGTCTCAAAAAATTAAAAAAAAAAAAAAAGACTGAATCTAGATGCTCTAGCTTTCCCATAGGCATGATCTTTAGTTTAACTCACAAGGGTAGCTCGAAGTTGCCCTTAATCTGTATCAGATGACCAATGTGACCAATGACTGTGTGATGAGACATAAATCGATACATGTAGGTATACGTATACAACATATTGTGATAGCTATTGATTACGAAAGGTTTTCTATGCAGATCAGATGATTTGCCAGACTTTAAAAATTTTTTTTTCTTTTTTTTTCCTTTTTTTGAGACAGGGTCTTGCTATGCAGTTCTGGCTGGCCTTGGGCTCACTTTGTAGCCCAGGCTGGTCTCGAATTTGCAAGGATCCTCTTGCCTCAGCCTCCGAGTATGCTGCCACGCCTGGCACTTTTTTGTTTTTTTTTGTTTTTTTGAGACAGGGTTTCACTATGCAGTCCAGTCTGTCCTTAAACTCCCTTTGTAGCTGGTTCCTGCCTCAGTCTCCCTGGGATTACACGCATGAGTGCATGAGTTACTATACCTGGCTTTCTTTTCTTTTTGCAGACACTTTTGTTTTTTTGTTTTTGTTTTGGTACCAGGGATCATACTTACAACTTCAAGCTTGCCAGACAGGCGCTTATGCCACTGAGTTAAATCCCACTTTTATAGAAAGATTTGCATTTAATCCTTGCATTAACAATTATGTGGAATGAGCAATACTCTTATCATTTTATAGATGAGATACCTGAAGCTCAGGCAAATTACCTAAGACCAGTTAGGTAACCCAGGACCTTGCAAACCTAGGATTTAAAACCAGACAGTTTAACCTTCTTTCTCAGGGATTAGAGGCACACTTGGTTTATGCCTCACTTCTTTTCTTTTTTTTTTGGTACCAGGATCCAGCTCACAATCTCATGCTTCCCAGGCAGGTGCTTATGCCGCTGAGCTAAATCCCCAGCTATACCTTACTTCTTTATGTACATGTATTTGTGTGTATGTTTTTCTCCCATGCTCCCTTCCCCACACACATAAACACAGAGTTGTCTAACTAGCTACATCTGACCAGGCTTACAAATGACCCAAAACTTCACTTTTAAGGATAGCTCTTGTCATCCATGGCCTGAGCGATCCTGAGCAATTCTCATTTGTGTTGTAATACAGGGGTTATACTTAGAATATGTGGTTCCTTCTAGTTTTGAAGTTCTTTAGTTCCAGAAGAATTCAGAAATTCTAGGGATTAGCTTGTTCTACTCTGTCTGGCTTATTATGGATGGAGAATAATTGTACAAATAGGAAAACAGAAAGAAGGAATCTGACCATGTGGGTTAGATGCCAAGGCAAGACCTGCTGTGGGAACTCACTGGGTTCTAATACTGCTTGTCAGTCTTAGCTATGAAAGGGCTAGCCAAGGATTTTACCTGCAAAGTAGACATTCTTTACTCCTGTCATACTAATCAGCACAGAGAAGACAGCACCAACTTCACTGTTGGTTGAAGGGGAGAACAGAAAAAAATGAGAGCTCTGAGAGCAAAAAGGGCATGAAAATGTTGGTTCCTCTCCAGATCTTTCAGAGGCCAGATTTCTCCAGAACCACTCCCCACATAGCTCCAAGGAGGAGGCAAGTGCTTAAAGGTCAATTACATTATTTGATAACAGCACAGGGGATGCTTTGCAATAAGAGTTGCGTGTGGGAGCTGGAATCTACAGCACATGGTGTCTGTCTACAGTCTGTCTTAGTCTCAGAACATGAGCACTGACCTATCACTACACACCATGGAGGCCGGACATGCCTATCCAGCCTCCAGTGTGGACAGCTCCTCATTTGGCAGATGTGGTGTGAGTGTAGGCCAGGCACTGTTTTATACTGTGGAGATACAAAGACAAACTCCCACCCTTGAAGATTCCAATCTATGGGGGAAAGGAAGAACTATTCAGTATATGCTTATCATGGTACTGGATGTATTGCATTTGATTTCAATAAGTCTATGAGACAGATAAGTATTACTATTATTTTATTTTATTTTTTGAGACAAGTTATTAACGTTCCTGTTTTATAAGGTAGGAAACTGAGGCTCAGGAAACAAGAGCAAATCTGACTTTAAAGTCTACAATTTTCTAAGCTGGGCATGGTGGTGCACATCAATAACCCCAGCACTCGGGAGGCTGAGGCAGAAGGATCATTATGAGTTTGAGGTCAGCCTGGGCTACAAAGTAAGCTCAAGGCCAGCCTAAACTGCACAGTCAGATCCTGTCTCAAAAACAGAAAAAAAAAAAAAAAAATCTGTACAATTTTCAAGAAACCAAGCTGCCTCTGAACAGTAAGAGCTACAAGAAAGTAACAAAAAAGTAGGAATCAAGGGAGGAATTCTATGATGAAGAGTGAGCAGTGCCAACTGCACTAAAAGCAACCCTTGAGGCACCCGTGTTATCAGTACTGCAGCCATGAAAGTTACCTTCCGAGTCTTGGTCACCTTACACATAAAATGGTGCCAGGAGAAACTGTGGAAAGGGCTCCTCCTGTCTTCCCACCCTACCTCTCCAGCTGTGCTTGAAGTTCTTCCACTTTTTTTAAAAAAGTTTTTAAAAACAGGGTCTTGAACTCACTACGTAATTCAGGCTGGCCTTGAACTCACTATGATCCTCCTGTTTCAGCTGGGATCACGGGTGTGTGCTGTCATGCCCAGTAGAGGTTCTTCCTCTTTAACCTGGCTTCAGGAGTGTTCTTCTTAGGCACATCCCCCCTCCCACCTCTACTCCCCAACCAAGATTGAAATTCTGTAGTCAGAAGCTTGCTTCTTTACTTTCTAGTACATGAAAAAGTGCCTGGCCACTGTATGCTGGTAAAGAAAAGACAACCCACTTACCGGAAGCAAGAGCTGTGCCAGACTTCATTGACAGTTCTGTACAACCTCTGGCTTGGAGCAATATGGTCCCCACAGCCTTGACACCAGGCATCTTCACCTGAACACAAAACCAGGAGGGTCAGAGGTCCAAAGCAGCAGGACAAAAGGATGGTCTTCCAACCATGTAGAACAAGTTAACAGAATCTCATATTGAAAAGGTCAGACCAATATTTTGCTTGACGCCATTTCCTACTCCACAAGATCTCTGGTAAGCACTTGGCAGCCTTGGCTTATCTCTCTATAGACAGAAAACCCTTAACAGTAACTTTGTCTTGTGGAAAAATTCCCAAGCCAGGTCAAATAGAAAGGAAGACTCTTTGCACCAAGGAGATAAGAAGACAGCGTTTAATCTTTAAGCCAGCGGATAGTTGCAGGATAATTTCACAAAGGCCACAGCATGAATTTAGGAAAAATTTAGTTTATATAGAATTTAGGAGCTGGGCATGGTGGCACATGCCTGTAATTCCAGTACTTGGCAGACTGAGGCAGGAGGATTGTTGCAAAATTGAGACCAGCCTGGGCTACAAAGTGAGCTCAAGGCCAGCCTGAACTGCAGAGTGAGACCATGTCTCAAAAAGACAAAAACAAAAACAAACAAATAAAAATATCCATAGTTATCTGCACAGAACATCATGAGATGGCAAATATATAGAATTTAGAAGTGGGAGGTAAAGCAAGTGACAAAACATTACATAATTGGTTATATACATTGAATCATATATTGACAGGCAGGCTAGTCTTGAAACAATAGAAACACTCTGGGAACAAGGCGAGGGGGCCCTTATGGAGTGAGCATAGTTAAGGGTATTACCATAACAGGAAAATTCTGGGGAGGGGCTCTTGAATTAGCCCAGGGTACCTTAAGGTACAGACAACTACTCTGACTCAGTGCTCCTCAGAGGTGTGCTGCTGGGCTGCAGACACTGTCAAGGTCAATAGGATTTAGCAGAAACAGCAGAACACAGTAACTTGGTCAGAGACCTCTAATTGATCATGAAATGCTTAAAAGTTTGCTATTTTACACATGTATTCTTACATTATAATTGTAGTCTGTCCTACTTACTTATTTGTTTGTCTGTTCATTAGTTTGTTCATTCATTCATTCATTTGAAACACTGTCTCACTAAATTACCCAGGTTAGTCTTGAACTTCAGATCTTCCTGCCTCAGCTTCTCAAGTAGCTGGGATTATAGGCATGCACCACCACACTCAATTTTATCATTTTATTTTTTAAAAAACAACTTTGTTCCTTTTTCTACTGAGACAAAAATCTGTCTTTTCCTAGAACTTTTAGCCTCTGCTTACAACTCTAAGTAGAAGAAATAAAGATCTCTTTTTCAATGTCAACCCTTCCTATGACAGTTCCCAGGTAGCATCCTGAAATCTCTCCTCTCTGGGTTAGACCTGTTACTGATTATTTTGTTTATTTTTTGAGATAAGGTCTCACTGGGTAATTCAGGCTAGCATTGAATACACTATGTAGCCCAGGCTGACCTCAAATTCACAGCAATTGTGCTGTCTCAGCCTCCTGAGTGCTGCCATTACTGATTTTGACTATTCCTTAGATTTCTCATCAGCCTAAGAGATCATTCAACTAACAATCATTGGTCCTCCCAATGCAAAGTTCTATGTTGGAGGCAGGTAATACCACCTGTATTCTTCAACAAACAGCAAGTCCACTGGAGAGGAAAGTTTTACATAGTGTAATTTTTCACTTGAATATCATTTCGGAGGTAGAAGTACTACTTTTAGTTCATTAAAAGAAAAGATACAGGTATTAAAGGGAAAAAAATGTTTAACAAATGCTTCCTATATGCTAAAAATTGTGCAAGCTGGTTTGACAGACCCAGTCTCATTTAATTCTCAAAATCCTACGTAGCCTGCGTGGCGGCTTGTGCTTGCAATCCCAGCATTCAGGAGGCTGAGGCAGGAGGATCACTACAAATTCAAGGCCACTGAGCCCTGCCAGCTTGGGCTACATAATGAGTTCAGGGCCAGCCTGAACTACCTTGTGAGAGACACTGTCTTAAAAAAAAAAAAATCCTGGTTGACAAATATTATACTCATTTAAGGGGTTTAAAAGAGAACTGATGCTTGGAGCCAGCGGGGAGGGATGAAAGGTCAGGTGGCTGACAGAGCACTCAAATTCAGGTCTACTTCATTCAAAAGTCTCTCTTCCCACACCATATTAACTCCTGTTTATTGCAATGAGGGACAGGAAAGTCTTTAGATGAAGCGGACATCTAAGTTGAGCTTTGAAATATAGGGAAGAGCTACTAAAGGCTGAGAAAAGATGTATGGGGTTTGTGGGCTGAAAGATCAGCCACAAAGAGTTCATCTATGTCTCTCCATAAAGGAGGTATCCCAAACAATTCATAATACTCTTGATGCAGTTCAGATGCTGACTTCTTGAAATAAAGCAGGCACCCCAGATCAAGCTGTGGTACCTGATGCAGACCTAGAAAGACGGACAAGGTTGTTACAAGACTCCCTTGTGCACAACTGTGTATGCAGCTTTGTTCTCTCTGGGTAATTCCAGACTGCCACGGGCATAGTGACAGTCACTGAACCCTGCTTCATAGCACAGGGTCCATGAATAGACAAAGCACAGCTCCAGGCACTTCAAGATTGCTTAGCACCATTTGTGGGCAGCCAATGTACAGACAATTGCCCTCCTCATATCCGAAGACAGTTAAACAAGCTAGCAGAATTGAAAAGCCATTCCTCCCCACTATTTCCTAAATGATGGGACATTTAAAAAAATTTTATCAGTACATATTTGCAGTACATAATGAATACATTCATCATGGGGAGTTGGTACATGTACATAACACATCTTAAGTTTTTTTACTTCCCTTTCCCCTTGCCTCTTTTTGTTATAGGAAGCTGAGTTAGAAAGAAATATTATAGACAGTCAGACAGGGCAAGGCCCTCCAAGGAGCCAGTGCAGAAGACCAGATATCCTGCAACCTTGGAAGAGACAGACACCTCCACTGTGGGCAGATCTCAGATCTCAAGACAAAACACAAAACAAATCAACCACACCCTAACCATAAACATCAGGGACTGACATTCTAAATAGTTATCAATCACCTTGAGGAAGCCAAAAGTCACTAATCCAACCCCTACAGGCAAATGTCCTGTTCCCCTTGGCTACTGACTCGCTTACCTATTTGATCCCAATTTAATCAATCATACCTGAGCAATTATATTCATAATCTTATTGGTTGACCATAATTCTGTCCCACCTCATGCCCACCTTGTGAGTTCCCATTTTTCCCACCTTAGACCTGCCTCAACCCACCTGGGATCCCTTCTGTCTCCCTCCCTCCATCCTGTCTCCCTCTCAGGCAAAAGTTTTTTTTCCCTCTCAATAAATACATTCTGCTCTTGACCTCCATTGTTCCTAAAATTCATTCTTTGATTTTAGAGAACACAAACTTGTACTGGACATCTAGCAGGTTGGGAGTTTCTTCTCCTATATCACTTTCATCTGTTGGTTCTCTTACAGTGATGGGACATTTATATGCCCATCAATCATTTTTCCTGGACCTAAAATTCCCAGACTCTCAGAGGGGCCTTTCTGCTTTTTGAGTTGCAGAATGATAGTAGTCAGAGAGTACATCATCATTCTCAAAACTTCTAGGTATTCAGGAGGTGATGTATGCCTGTAATCACAGCACACTGGGAAGCTGAGGTAGAAAGATCACAAGGTCAAGCCCAGCCTGGGCAATTTGGCAAGATCCTATCTCCTAATAAAAAATAAATAAATAGGCAGGGGGAGACTGGGTGGGGGGATATGGCTCAATATAAAGTCCCTGATCTCAATCTCCATTACTAAGAGAAACCCAACAACAATAAACCAAGATAGAAAGTTTGAGAGGCTCATTCAAACCAGAGTCAGGTCAGACAAGACACTGGACAAAACAAATTAGTGAGGGGGTTTTGTGTGTGTATTTTTGTGGTCCTGGGGCTCAAACAGTGCCTCACTTATGGTAAGCAAATGCTGTATTGCTAGGCTACACCCCGGGCCCCAGTGAGAAAAAAACATTTTGTTTTTTTGAGACACAGTCTTACTATGTAATTCAGGCTGGACTTGAACACTGTAGTCCAGTCTGACCCTGAACTTGTGGTGATCCTCCTGACTCAGCCTCCCAAATGTTGGGATTACAGACATGTGCTACCACGGCTCCCAATGACATTTTTAATCAACAGAGCCATCCAAATGAAACTCCTAAGCTCATTTCTGCAACATTTTTGGAAATTTAGACTGAAAGTCTTTCAGGGTCAGTTATGAGCCCTGCTCTCAGAAACTCATTATTTTAGAGCCACACCTTGTTTCTTGTTCTTAACATAAAAGAAATAGTGTCTAACCTGACCACCCACTTGTCAGTTCAACATCTTGGCTCTGAATGGCTTCTGGCTAGCCCCCAAACTCTGGTGATAAGAATTTTCACTAAGAGATACTTGAGATAACTTGCTATTGCCTCATCCTCCACAGCCTGCCCCATTTTCTCTGGTCTTGAGAAACCCCAAAACCATTCTATTCATACTTACTTAGGCATCTGCTCTGTGGCCACATAAAGTCAAGACCTCCAATCTTCCTCTCACAGCTACCTGGTTTCACCTTCCAAATGTCTCTCTAGCCTTCTCTGTCCTTCAACCTACTTCGGTTCTTTGGCTTCTTTTCCTGTCTACTGCACAATCTTAGCTGGCTTGCTCAGGCTCCAAACTATCTCAGCTCTAGGTCAGACTTGCCAATATCTACAGAACAAATGCTAGACTATAGCATGACACTCCCATTCTGGATTCCACCCCATCCCACCTCTTAGAAGAAGCATACTTTCAATTATCTCCACTACGACCCTCTTTCTGCATTGGCTCATTATTTAAATAAGCTCCTATCTTTCCTATCAAAAACAGTTCTGGCTGGGTTGTGGTATCAAAGTGAGTTCAAGGTCAGCCTGAACTTAATAGTGAGACAACATCTCAAAAAACCAAAAACCAAACAAAAAAAACCCTAACAACTCTGGAATCTATTTTCTCTAGCCTTTCCCTCTGCTTCTCCCGTTCATGGCTATACCTATGAAAAAGTTCTTTACATATCACAGTCTTCATTTCCTTATTTCTCATTTACCACACAACTCGATGCAATCTGGCTTCCACCTCCACTGTTTCTCCAAAACTGTCTCACCAAGGTCAACAGTGACTCTTGTTGCTATATTCAATAGACACGCTTCATTCATTCTTTCAGCAAATACTTATTACATGCCAACTATGTGTCCAACACTGTGTTAGGGAAACAGCACCAAACACGAGATAGATTAGACACAGCAAATATTAAACAATAACATAATTTATAATTAGGACAAGTAGCACAAAGGAGATATTAAATTCATAACTAGAAAAATAGGGATGGGGCAAGTAATTTTTAAACTTTAAAGGATGAACAGAAATTAACTAGGCCAAAAAAAGAAGAAAAAAGTGAAGAGAATACAGGGTGGAGTGCATGCAAAGCCCAGGAAGCAGGGAAGAAAACCAAAAACTCAAAGTCAGCAACTGTTACCTTAAAAAACTAGGGGAACTAAGTCTGACCCCTGGTCTACTACATAAACATTCAATGAAGTACTGAATGGCTTTACCCCAAACAAGCTTTCTTTCTTCACTCTGAAAGACTTTTGCCCTAGTATAAACCGTTGTACAATTGTGGCGATGGTCTAACATGGCGGAAAGCCAAAGTGGGAACACTTACCCTGATGGCCACTTCCTCCTTCTTCCCCTTCAGCCCAAATTGCAACTTCCAGTCAGTTCCTCACACGTCACCAATGCCTGCCCCATGTGCCACTTCCGATCAGAGGTCACATGTACACACCCCCCCCACATCCAGCTGAAGGACATAGCCCAACTGCCACAGGTTGTGTGCTCCTTCCCACATCCTCTGGATAAATGCATTCTTTTTTACTTTTTCCTTCTCTATTGCACCAAAAAACCCTAACATATTGGTGCCTTGCAACTCAGACTGGCAGTGTTTGTGAGCTCCTAGAGGTTACCTCTGGTCTTGAACTCCCCTGCCCAATGAGCCACTATTCCTTCCTCCGGGACCTGCTTATTTGCTGCCACCAGCCTGCATCCAACACCAAACCATTTCATTTGTCACAGGTGAGCTACCGTTCTGTCCAGGGTTATCTGTACCAATTTCTCAGTCAAGAACAGCTCTCACGCTCCTTGGATAACTGAGGCAGAGCTGTTCATTCGTAAGCTTATGTAACATAGTCCACCCTTTGCCAGGGATAGCGACTCTTACGTTCCTTGGGCAGGCAGCCTGAGGCATAGCTGTTATTTTCCTGTTCTTGGGACCTCGCCCCACACTCTCCTGACAGCCGATAAGAACGGGTGTTGGGACCTTCTTGGTCACATTTTCAAGACAGGTGAGAACCTCTTTTGATAAGTGTGACCCAGGACAACTCTCAAATCCCTCAAGTCACGAGGCAGAGTTGTTCTCTTGGCTCACCTCTAATTCGGTCACTATGGGGAATACTATTTCCTGTCCCCTGAAAAACACAGCTCTGGGGTGCCTGGTTCGTAACCTTGGTGCTCTTGGCCTAAAGAAGGCTATAAAAACCAAAAGACTGATCTTTTACTGCCAGGTGGCTTGGCCAATCTACCAGTTTAAGGCAGTCCATGGCCTAAGGGGAAAATGTTTGACCCCTCTTTCAAGATTTATATAACTTTTGCCACAATTGCGGCAAGTTGACAAAAATCCCTTTCTCACTCTGAGGACATATTCTTTTCTCATTCAGTCTCCCCTTTCCTCAGCACCAGCAGTCTCTAACTCTTCCTTTACTTCCTCTCCCCAACCTCAGATTCCTCAACCCGAGTCATTTATCCTGGCAGATGGTCCCTCTTCTTTCCCCTCTACTCCTGCGTCACCATTCTCCCTGCCGGCTCACCAGACTTGGTCTCACGCATTTCAGCCACCTAGCAGGCCATAGGGTATTCGACTGCCATCTTGTGATCCCACACCACATGGTCCTCAGCAGCCATCTTGCTACAGCTCACGTGGAGGACAGCTCCTATCTTGCGGTCCTCCACCATCTGGTGGAGGGTCACAGGGAAAATGGCTGACATCTTGCAGTCCCTCATTATGTGATCAGCAGCAGCCATCTTGTTGTAGGTCACATGATGACCAGTTGTCATCTTGTGCTCCCTCACCATGTAACCGGCAGCAGCCATCTTATTAGGAGTCTCCTGGTAACCAGTCGCCACCTTATGCTTCCTTGTCACATGGTGATCACCCTGTAATTGCCCACAGATGTCTGCTGGGCAGTTGACTGCTCTGTGGCCATCTACACCTCCCACTCCACAGACTTCTCAACACCAATTCCTAGTCACCCTTTGGGAACAGGCTGGTCCCAAGGGACTTGTTCATATTCATGTTCCTTTTTCCCTAGCCAACCTATCTCAGATTAACCATAAATTATGTTCCTTTTCTGCTAGTCTTATTTCAAGAGATCTCTGTTAATTGACCTACAAAAAGGTTCTCAATAGACTATTTATACTTACATGTGTAAATTATAGTTTAAATTGGCCAAATATATTTGAGTGCACTCTAATTGTTTAAGATATTTGTCTGTTAAACTGTATATGTTTCTATGTGCAATCTGGACAGATCATCTATATATGTTTCTTTGTGTGTCATATCCACAAACAGCTGTTCCATTTTATTTGAGCTCAACAATCTTTTTTCCTTTTTTTACATTTTCAGATCATTTACTCAAAGTTTATTTGGGTTACAGATTTAAAAAGTATGCTTCTAGCTAGGCGTGGTGGCACACGCCTTTAATCCCAGCACTTGGGAGGCTGAGGTAGGAGGAGCGTTGTGAGTTCGAGGCTGGCCTGAGCTACACAGTGTGACCCTGCCTCAAAAAACCAGGGCTGGGAGTTTGGCTCAGTGGCTTAAGTACCTGTCTGGCAGGTGCTAGGTTATGAGTTTGATCCCCAGTGCCGCAAAAAAAAAAAAAAAAAAAAAAAAAAAAAAAAGAAAAAAAAAGTATGCTTCTACCTGGGTTGCCAGCTGGTCAAAATGGTGCTAAAATTGGTTAAACAAAATCCCTTGGGGTGGAGATAGATTGTCGGTCAGGACTTCAGTTTATGAATGAGAAAGCAGCTGCCTGGTAACTTTAACCAGTTCTTTTTTATTTTATTTTATTTTAAAGAGTATATAACAGGATAAAAGCAATCAAAACAAGCCAGTGTAAGAGATACAGGACTTCAAATCAGTGTAAGAGATACAGGACTTCAAAACATTACAAAATCAACAATAGTTACCATAATGCCCCTTGATGTCTTCAAAATAGCTGCAGATAACTTCGGACATAGTATAAATCAAACGGAACAGGATAGAATAGAAACAATAAAAACAAAACAATGAATGTGATAAAGGACTTCAAAAAAGCCAATAGTAAATCCAAATTTGCTACCATAATATATCTTACTATCCTTGAAATAACTTCTGCATGGGATTTAACATAATCAAACAAAACAAAAGGGAATAAAACCCAACCCAACAAAACAATGGAAATGACATAGGACCTCAAAACAAGACCATAGGGAATCAACAATGGTTGCAACCTTCAGAAGGATATTCCCCACCCACCCAGATGACACATTGCTTAGCGATATCCTCTGAACCTATGAACAGACCACTGGCCCTAGACCTGCAGTGTTAGTGAAATACCAAGGCACCACAGGCATCTAATTGTATTTCACCTCAATAACTATCATCACAGCCTGTGTTTCTCCAGATAAGCTGGTTGCTGGGGGTGGGAGGTGGTGGTGGTGGATGGTACTTCTTGTCTGCCAGCCCTTGAGCTGGAAGGGGCTGGGATCTGGCTGTTCCTAGTCTGCTGGAGGCCAGCACATGGCACCAGTTCCCAGACTGGGCTTGTTTGGTACTGCAGCCATTGTTCTCTCTAACCCCAGTCCACGAATGGCGCTGACTCACGAAGAGAGGCTTGGATCTAGTTCCCAGTCCACCAGAGGCCCAGGTACCTTGAACCAGTTCTTATTCATTAATTGGAGGCCCCAATAATCTCCATAGCCTTATGGAAGACACCCCAACTAGTTATAAAAATGTATTAAGGTTCTTGATGCTCAGCACTCAGGAGGCTGAGGTAGGAGGAGCGCTGTGAGTTCGAGGCTGGCTTGGGCTACAACATGAACAAGGCTCGCCTGAACTACATAGTGCGACCCTGCCTCAAAACACTAGGGCCGGGAGTATGGCCCAGTGGCTTAAACACCTGTCTGGCAGGCCTGAGGCTGTGAGTTAGATCCCCACTACCGCAAAAAAAAAAAAAAAAAAGGTTCTTGGTGCTAATACAAAGGTTTCATATGGCTAAGAGAATTCATTATTGCTGATCTTATGGTATATGGTATATTATGCCTTCAAACATAAAACTGGGATTTTTTAGGATGATAAACATTTTCTTTCAGATCCAGACATCTGCCTTGTGCTCCAGCCAGGAACCAACATGAGGTTACCAGTCAAATGATAATTTATGTTCATAAAATATCAGACTCCATCAACAAAAGGACCTAAGAGACAATGGGTTACAGTTGCTATAACTTAGAAACAGTTTCTAAACTTAACTGTCAGCCCTACTACTCATGCTTTGATTATACATGCTTTGATTAAAGTCCGTTCTTGCTTAGAAGGTGCCAAACCCCAAGGCATCATACAAACAAACAAACACAAATAACAAATATGCTAAATTCCTTTTAGACTCCTTTTACTGGGATCCACCAGATCTTGTCCAGAAAAAGGTTATATGACATATATTGAGGCCATAATTAACTATACTCAGCAGGCCTTAAATGACACCACAGCTGAACTCTCTCCTAAATAAAAAGGTAAAATTAATAAAACAGGCCGTCCTCCAAAATCGGATGACATTAGATATTCTAACAGCACAGGAGGTACTTATACAATTGTGAAAACTAAATGTGTGTGTCAGTTTCTAAAATTCCCTGGACCTTATCCTTATCCTTATGGGAAGCCATTACTAAAACTGTACTCGTAATTATCCGGTTGATTGTATTATTTGGCCCATGCATACTTAATTGATTCTTTGCCTTTGTCTTCCCTAGACTTGAAGCCATACGCCTACCCAAGATAAAAATGCCTCGTATCTACTGAGGGTCATTAGTCAAAAACTCTAGAGTATCCCTGACTGCTGTTTGACAACTACAGCCCCCTTCAGCCTGAAGCCAGATTGGTCATCGCCCATTACCCCTCACAGCAGTTTGGGTTACTTCTTCAGAGAAAAAAATGTTACAGGCAGGTGAGTCAGTTAAAAATATTATAGGCAGTCAGATAGGAATAGGCCCTCAAAAGAGCCAGCACAGAGGACCAGATGTCTTGTGACCTTGGAGGAGACAGGTAACTTCTGCTATAGGCCAAATCCCAAAACAAAAGGCTAAACTTGGCCCTCAAATCCCCCAGGGAGTCCTTCTTAATATGGCTTTTTGTGTTTTCAACAACAGAGATCAAGCTCAAAAGGAAACTTGCTAAATGTCAATCTGATCTTTTAGCAGTGATACTTGGGACTCCTAAGTCAGGAGCTGCCTGAGACCTCCCCGCCCCATGCTTCTAGTGCGACCAAGAAAGGACACTGGGAAAGAGAATGCCCCAACTCATGAGTTCCTCTGGGGCACTGCCCCCTTTGTAATCTCAGGGTCCATTAAAAGAGCAACTGCCCTAGCTGCCAGAGAGCGGGTAAGCCATCCTCTAACTTCTTGCCCTCAAAGGAGATCTCATCGCCACTAGATTTATTGCTGGCTGATCTACTTGGACTTGCTGCTGAAGACTGATGGGGCTTGGGGCCCACAGCACCCATTAAGGTATCCCTCTCGGAGCCCCGAGTCTCACTAGAGGTCTCAGGTAAGACACTCTCTGTACTTGTAGACATGGAGGCCACATATAGTGTTCTTCCTGAGTTTTCAGGCCATTATATTAAATTCTCAGTCTCTGTAGTGGGTGTTGACAGCCAACCTGTACCGTCTCTCCAAACAGGGCCCATTCTATGCAGGTTCCAAACTCTCTTCCTCACCCAAAGCTTTCTGGTAATACCAACATGTTCCACACCCCTTTTAGGTAGGGATGACCTCCAAAAGCTTAACTTCTCCTCCCCTCCTTTCCCTTCTTCCCTTGTCCATCCCATAGTTTGAGACACCTCCAACCCCACCTGTGCAATTCGTCTCAGAGATCCTTCAATTTTTCCTTATGTTCCCCAATATCCTATAGCTCCCAAACATTTACAATGGGGACTCAAACCTATAATCAAGTGTCTTTTAGACAATGGTTTTCTCAAACCTACCCATTCATCCTACAATACTCCCATTCTCCCAGTATTCAAGCCTAATGGGTCCTACTGTCCAGTACAAGACCTTAGGGTAATCAATAGTATGTTACCCCAATCTACCCAGTGATGCCAAACCCTTATACTATGCTCTCTCATATTCCTCCCTCCCTTCACAGTCCTAGACCTTAAAGATGCTTTTTACCATCCCCCTACACCCTGATTTTCAGGATTTCTTTGCGTTTACATGGACTGACCCAGACACTCTCAGGGCTCAACAACTTATGTAGACAGTGCTCCCTCAAGGGTTCAGAGATAGTCCTCATTTCTTTAGCCAAGCTCAGAATAAACAATTCCCTGGGCTCCTACTTTTCTAAGCCCTTTTAAACTCATGTTTGGCTGACCATTCCTACTCTACAATCTTCCTACCTCCCAAAGTCTCCCTCCTCTTGCTTACTACATCCCAATTCTCTCTTTCCTCCAACACTTGTTACAACCACATGCCGATCTTTGTCTTCCTCAACCCTTTGATGGGACCAAACCAGGTCCTCCCATATTTCCAGGAGATCGAATTTATCTTAAATTTTCTAAATCCACAGGACTGCAACCAAAGTGGAGTGGCCCCTACCTGGTCTTCCTTGCAACTCCAATGGCAGTCAAAGTCACTAGACTGCCATCCTGGTTCCACGTCACTCAAGCTAAGTGGTGCCCTCCTAACCCTAACTCCCCTAACTCTAAACATCCTGAGTGGTCATCACGTCTCCTATCTCCCACCTGTCTCCGTCTCACCAAGGCCCCACAGTCACAACTTTCAGACTAAGTCATGTTTTGTTATCCTATTTGGTTCCTGATCCCTTACATTTTATTAGTTATCTTTCTCACTATACGATTCTGGACAGTCTTTCCTAAAGACTCCCGCATTATGTAATATTGGTCTCATACTGTTCTACCTAACAACTATCTTAGTTCTTTCTCTCCACCCTCAGTTGTTTAGTTATGAACATGAGACCCCCTCTGGGTCTGGGTTCTCACCTCATTTATAGTGATACAGCCATAGCCTTCCCCACCCCTAGTCTATAATTTCCCAAACATGATTCAACTGTCAGGCCTTACATTTCTCATGCTTCCCATTCTCTCCAGCTCAACCCTTGGACTAAGGACAAGTCCTACCTACACCTTTACTTTTACCCTTTCAGATGGGGGAATAACCGCCTCCCATAACTTCACCCTCCCAACTCCAAGCTCATTTTTCAGATTCCCTCCTCACCATGGTCCTGATGGAACGACATATTTGGATCAAGGGCACCTTTCCTTCAACCTCTCCTGGGTCCCTTAATTATGATAGTGACCCGTCTCCTCATAGCACCTTGTCTTTTATTTCTCCAATCTAGGATATGAGCATTCACCAACAATACACTCCTTGTCCTGGCTGAACCACCAGCTTCTACATGGGCATCAACTGTCATCCCATCAACCCTCCTAAAGCCCAATACGATGCCCCCGTCCAGCAGGAAGTAGTAAGAGAGACTCTTCTTCTTTTCCTAACAATACAAAGACGGGAATAAAAGAGTTTTGCCCTAGTATAAATTATTGTACAATTATGGTGATGGTCTAACACAGTGGACGGCCAAAGCGGGAATGCTTACGCTGACGGCCGCTTCCTCCTTCTTCCCCTCTGGCCCAAACTGCAACTTTCAATCAGTTCTTCACATGTCATGAATGCCCGCCCCATGCACCACTTCCAATCAGAGGTTACATATACACACACCACCCCACCTACCCCCGTATCCAGTCAAAGGACATAGCCCAATGCTAAGGGGTTGTGTGCTCTTTCCCATGTCCTCTTGATAAATGCATTCTTCTTTTTCACTTTTTGCTTCTCTATTGCGCCAAAACTCCCTAACACACTGCTTATAAAGGGATGTTCTAGTTACACTGAATCTGTTCTGCATGCCTGCCACACATATTCATGTGACTGTACCCTGACATTTGTATTTCAAGCTGTTTGGTATCTTTAGGATACTTTGTCCATCGTTTCCAATAATCAGACTCTTTTCTTGATGTTACTCCAAAGGCAGGCAATGTTTGTTTCATTTGTCTGCACCAGTTTTATATTATTTGCTTTTTAATAGGTTTATTCTGCATGTTTCTGTCTCCCTTAGTCATTCACTCTCAATCTTTCTTTCCCTACTCCTCACTCCCAGCTCTACCATGCAAAAATTACACCTTGGTCATCTTATCTACAGGGGTCTAATATGGCCTGATGCAGAACAGACACTCCTTTGGAAGCAAATCTAACTGAAAGGCTGACCCAAGTGTCAGACAGAAAAGTAAATTCCAAAGACATAAGACAGTAAGGATAATTCCACTGGAATAGTTTCTGATTCCCAGCATCACTCCCTATGAGTAGTCTCATGTGGATAAACCTGGCTTCAGTTTCTTGGTTACACATTCACACTGCTTGTCTATAAATACCTCAGCAAGGTTATTCTTGGAGAACCCCTAGCTTCTCTAGCCTTCCTAGCCTAGACCCTCTTCAAAAGAACACTTGTGGCCTCTTTAGCTCCCTTATAATCCTGAAATTCAGTGATCTTTACAATCTTTATTCAGAGAAAATTTAAAAGAAATAATGTGAAGTCTTGGGGATTTTTATGAAGTCCAATGGAAAACCAGAATTCAGTCTTTCCTAGAGAAGTTCTAAAGAGAAAGGCGGTTCACTCTCTCTAGTATTTGCCTTACATTTGCAGCCTTATCAACAGTGCCTACTGATTGTCACAATGCAAAGAGGGATCTTGATTAAGTAAATGTCTACAGCAGCCTCAAGCAATAAGAGGACCTTATCAGGTGTTAAATGAATAGAAAACTGTACTTTCAGTTATTAAAATCTGTTGCTTTAAAGAAGTGGCAATATATAACACAAAGTGAGAACTACAGCAAATGACTCATCACAAAAGGTTCTCACTTTTAGCTGGGTGTAGTGGCGCACTCCTGTAATCCCAGCACTCAGGAGGCTAAGGCATGAGGAGGATGGTTGCAAGGAGACCAACCTGGGCTCAAGGCCTGCCTGAACTGCAAAGAGACCCTGTCTCAAAAAGAAAAAAAAATAAACTTTTTTTTTTTTTTTTTTTGCAACAGGGTCTCACTATGTAGCCCTCCCTGGCTTCCAACTTAGAGTGATCCTCTCCATACCCAGCTATAAAAGTTATCGCCTTTAGGGTCTTTTGAATTTTGGTTTAAAATACAATCACTTAATACACTTTATATATGGTTGTCTCTCTCTCTCTCTCCATTTAATAACTGGTGATGTGAACCTCAAACAATCTGTGAATCTACCAGGGTAGCCACTAGGATGACAGGATGGTAAGGATGGAGAACCTTTAAAACAATCTAAACCAATCATTTAATTTTTCTGAAAAAAATGGATGCCGGGCATGATGGCGCACGCCTTTAATCCCAGCACTCGGGAGGCTGAGGTAGGAGGAGCATTATGAGTTCGAGGCCAGCTTGGGCTACAACGCAAGCGCAAGGCCGGCCTGAGCTATGTAGTGTGACCCTGCCTCAAAAAACCAGGGCCGGGAGTTTGGCTCAATGGCTTAAGCGCCTGTTTGGCAGGTACTAATTTGTGAGTTCCATCCCGGGTGCCAGGGGGTGGAGGGGTGGCTCAGAGAAGTGAGTAGCCTAACCATTACAGAGAGAGACCTGGTCCTGCAGGGGCTCAAACACATGGCCCAGGACAAGTCCGGTTGCATTTTTACTACCTTATACAGCCTCAAACAAATTGACATTTGCTCAAGACTAGTTACTCATAGGCCCAGCTCAGAGCCAGGACTCAATAGTCACTTTAAACTTGGTCTAAGCTGGGTTTCTGCAAACTAGTCCTTTTTGAACTTCAAAGTGGAGAGAAATTCCCAAGCACTGAGAGTTCATGAGATCCTAATGCCTAGTCTGAACCAACATGAACAGATCCCGTCCATTCATTTGAGAAAAAATTTTGAAGCTTCTCATATTCCACCAGACAATGAGGACCAGGAATAATACCCAGCCGATTCAGTGCACCATAAAACAAGTATAGTAACCACTGGCCCCCCTGGGAACTGGCAGGTCAGGTATATAGTATATCTCACTTGTTCCAGGACAAAGCAGGAAACAGAAGGGCAGGGAAGCAGCTGTGGGGGAGCTGCCAAAAAAAAAAAAAAAAGATTATACTGTAATGAAGTGACTACCAACAAGACTAACAGTAATGATTAACATTCCTCTAGATACTTTCCCCACTTCCCCAATGGTTTTCTTCCTCACTAGCTTACCAAATATTACCAAAGGGAGTGTCTTAAGAAAAAAGATTAGATGATTTTTAAAGGAGCTTCTGAAATTCTCTGGACCTTAAATTCTTCTGTTGTAAAAATGATCAAATAATTCCTCCCAGCTCTGAGAGTCTGTAACACCAAACCAGGGGCCTCTCATTTTTCAGATTAAGCCAGAAACATTGGCATCTCTGAATGTTTAATTGTCACTGTTGTTCTCTTCTTTCCTTCTTTAGTTTTTTAGGAAAAATTTGTGAGGGTGAAGCAAAAGAACTAGGTTTAAGAGCTGGATTTGAAACCTGGCTGTACTATCTGCCTCCGTGTCCTTGGGCATATTATGTGCCCTGTCTTCCAATCTGGTGGTAAAGGGCTATAATCCCAGCTACTCAGGAGGCCGAAGCAGCAGACTCCAATTTTGTGGTCAGCCTGGGTAACTCAGCAAGACTCTGGCTCAAAATAAAAAATAAGCGCTACAGATATAGCTCACTGATCAAGCCCTTGCCTAGAATGTGTAAAGCATTGGGTTTGATTCCTTGTACCACAAAGAAAAAAAAATTTACTCACTGTGAGCATATCCTAACCTTTAAAAAAAGGATAATGCCACCTGCCTTATGTGATCACTCAGTATATTAAAATAAATAATATAATACATGTGAAAATACCTCCCACAGTGCCTGGCACTTAGTTGGACCCATTAGTGAGTTATTTCAAATCTTCATGCACGTATATGTAGGAGGTTGGCCAGGGAAAAGGTTGAACTAAACAGTTTAATGTCTAAAATCTTAAGGAAATGTTTTCAAAACAAATCCAGCCAACTTTTTCTATGTGCCCATGTACAAGGCACAGGCTAGGTCAGAGACTACTCCAAGCCCTGGTAAATAGTCATGGGACACGAAGGATAAGAATAGGTAGAGAAATAACAAGTCAGAGAACGACAAGCCAGGCACTCCCTATGGGACAGGCTCCCTGCAGTAATAGGATACATTGCAGAGACACAAAACAGTTTCTGCAACTTTTAGGCTCTCAGTTCTAACCATAAACATACTTTGGTGTGAATGAGTACACATTTTCTTATCTGGGAGAAGATCTGCAAAGAAACTTTTTATCAGAGAATTTGTTACTCAACTCTTATATTGTCATACAGCAGTTCTCTACCTGTGGTTAATCACAAAAACTATTTTGAGTCCTAACAACGTTATCAATGTCCTAAGCACTATTCAAGTATGAATTAAATACAAAGATCCCCCAAGATAAGGGTTAGTATTATTAGACTACAAAGCCTGTGTTTTTAACCACCTTTTAGAGTTTCTTGCCTGATCTACCAGATTATAGGCAAAAAGACCTCACAAAATAAAATATGAGGGCAAAGGTTCAAGGAATACTTTTTTGGTTTTTTTCCTTTTCTATTTTTGTGGCACTGGGTACTGAACCCAGGTCTTCCCACTGAGCTATACCGCAGCTCTTTTTTATCTTTTGTTTGTTTGTTCTTTGAGATAGGGTGGGCTTGTATTCATTATGCAGCCAAGGCAATCCTTGTTCCTCAGCCTCCTGGACTGCTGGGATTACACGCAGGCACCACCAGGCCCAATTTATCTTTTGAGATGCTAAATTGCCCAGGTTAGGCTGGAATGTGTAATCCTGCTGCCTCAGCCTCCCAAATCCTGGGATTATAGGAATGTATTGTCACATCCAGCTTCAAAGAATACTTTAATCAAGCATGCAATGCTTTCATTTTCTAGCTACTACTAGATATATATTGATTAAGTAAAAGCCTAATTTTCCCTACATATAAAGGTCAAGGATAGGGCTGGGGATATAGGTCAGTGGCACAGAACCTGCCTGGCCAAGTGCAAGGTTCCGAGTTAGATTCCCAGTACAAAAGAAAGAAAGAAAGAAAGAAAGGAAGAAAAGAAAGAAGAAAAGAAAAGAAAGAGAGAGAGAGAGAGTGAGCCGGGCATGGTGACGCATACCTTTAATCCCAGCACTTGGGAGGCTGAGGTAGGAGGAGCGGTGTGAGTTCAAGGCCGGCCGGAGCTACATAGTGCGACCCTGCCGCGAAAAACTAGGGCTGGGAGTTTGGCTCTGTGGTTTAAGTGCCTGTCTGGCAGGCGTGAGGCTGTGAGTTCAATACCTGGTGCCACAAAAAAAAAAAAAAAAAGAGAGAGAGAGAGAAAGAAGGAAAGAAAGGAAGAAGAAAGAAAGGAAAGTCAAGGATAAGAAAGAAGAGAAAGAGAAGGAAAGATAGATATATTAAGGATACAGGCTGGGCGTGGTGGTGTATGCCTATAATCCCAGCACTCGGGAGGCTGAGGCAGGAGGATGGTTGCAAGTTCAAGACCAGCCTGGGTTACAAACTGAGTTCAGGGCCAGCCTGAACTGCAGTGAGACCCTGTCTCAAAAAATAGGGCTGGGAGCCAGGCGTGGTGGCACATGCCTTTAATCCCAGCACTCAGGAGGCTGAGGTAGGAGGAGCATTGTGAGTTTGAGGCCGGCTTGGGCTACAACGTGAGTGCAAGGCTGGCCTGAGCTACACAGTGTGACCCTAACTCAAAAAACCAGGGCCGGGAGTTTGGCTCAGTGACTTAAGCACCTGTCTGACAGGCATGAAGTTGTGAGTTCAATCCCCAGTGCCACCAAAAAAAAAAAAAAAAAAAAAATAGGGCTGGGGATTTAGCTCAGTGGTGTAAGCGCCTGCCTGGCAGGCACAAGGTTGTGAGTTCGATCCCAGATACCAAAAAAAAAAAAAAAAATGAAGGATAATAAAAGGTCAAGGATAAGACTTGTATGAGAATACTATAGCTCAAGATCTTCTTACTGAAATGCTAACATGATGCCCAGGGATGGGCCCCAAATCTCCCTTAATATGTTCCTGAACCCTAGTCACCTCCAGGTTGCACTGACTAGAACCCAGCCCTCAGATGGGAATCAGCTCAACTTCCATAAAAATGGGTAAAACCCATGATGTGGAAAGTCTAATATGGTCCCTTAAACATGGTAAGTTTTTATTGAGTTTTAAACCTTTGGTTCTCTTGAATCCTACTGTGGTCCCTCCATCCCATACCCAGGGCCATCCAAGTCTCTCTGCCCTGCCCATGTCATGAGACATCTCCTAATAGTCAGTGCTGACTTCTCTATCCTTACCACTAACATTTCATCTCAGAGTCTGTTGTACCTACCTCCAGATTGGTGCTGTGTAAACATATCATGACTTCCTGACTGTAAGCCTAAGTGTCTACTGCAGCCAGAAAAATTTTATAGTCCTCAGCCTTGCATTAAACCTCCCAGGCTTACCCTCTCAGCCTTTCTTTCATCTTCCTATAATTTCCTAATTCTCAATCCTTGCCTCTACCACACAGAGCAATCCACCATCCCTTATTAAGACCCTGAAACCTGCCTATCTGTAAGTTTCAGGATCTTAATATTCTCACAGTTTCTTCACTACAAAGTTATCATCTCTTTCTACCTTTTTAAAAAACCTACATAATATTTCTAAAATCTTATCTCCTTTTAGAAGTATTGCTGAGAACTGGGGAACAGTCCAGTGACACAGCATGTGCTTAGCATGTATGAGGCCCTGGGTTCAATTCCCAGCACCAAAGAAGGGAAACAAAACAAACAAAGAAACATCAAAGTATTCCCTAACTGAAACTGGTAGGTTCCCTGAACACCTTGCTATTCTTCAAACATTTCCTGACTCATTGCTCCTCTTTATTTTACTTTATATCTCTTGAAAGCATTATTGATCATGATATTTACTTATTGTCCATCTCTTCCTACCAAAACACATACTCCATGAGTAAAGGAATTTGTTGTATTTTGTTCCCTGCTGTAACCCTCAAGACTAAAAAGTACTCGGCACACAGTAGGTCCTCAATAGGTATTTGTGGAATACATGAACAGAATTCTCTCTCACTTTTGAAATTCTATAATATTTTCACAAAAAGGCCTAACATCTTATATTGAAAGGTCTAGTTTGTTTTTCTTAAATTACCTAATTGGTGAATTTCTCAAAAGCACAAACAATATGTTATTATTTTTACAAATATTTATTAAGTACCTTCTATGTGCCAGATTCCATATATCTCAAATAGTTTGGAATACTGGAAAGAGCACTAAAGCAGCCCTACATTAGTCCTGGCTCTATACTAGTTGAGTAACCCTGGATAAATCCATTTTCCTTCTGGAACCTCAGTTTCTTCAAATGTAAAACAAAGGGACTATGACCATACATTATCTCAAAAGTGTCTCCTAGTTCTGGTATCTGTTAAAATTTGTAAGGGGTAAAACTTGGCCCGGTCCAGCCCCATAGACATCACAGGCACTCAGTAAATATTTGATTTCTTTGTTGTTGATTCTCTTGTTACACAAGAGAAATCTGAGATGCTTTGGAACATAATTTGAACAGAACAAGTAAAAGTTTTAAGTCCTACTTCCTTCTCTGACTCCCCAGACAAGCTCTTTTTGCTGTTTGTAATACAGAGAAGGTGAAGCACTAAATTTGAAGTTGGAAAATATGAATTCTGACGACCACTTACTTGACTATGGAACCCTGAACAAGTCATTTCTGGGACTTAATCTCTTTACCTATAAGAAGCCAATTTAAAGGCTGAGGATGTAGCTCAATGGTACAGCACTTGAGACAATAAGATCATTTAAGCCCAGGAGTTCAGGGCCAGTCTGGGCAATGTGAGATCCCACCTCTTAGAAATACAAAATTTGTTTTGTTTTGTTTTGTTTTGTTTTTTGTGCTGTTGTTGTTTTTCTTTGTCTTTTTGAGACAGGATTTCACTATGAAGTTCAGGCTGGCCTTGAACTTAACATTGTAGCTCAGGCTGGCCTTGAACTTGCAGCGATGATGATCCTCCTATCTCGAGGTCTGGAGTGCTGGGATTACAGGTGTGCACCACCACGCTTGGCTCTTTTTTTTTGTTTTTAAATTTTTATTATTTTATTTGCTTATTTTTGTTTTTTGTGATACTGGGGACTGAATACAAAGACTTTACGGTGAGCTCCATCTCTTTTTTTACCATTTCTTTAAAATTTTAAAACTGGGTCTAAATTGCCACATTTCCCAGGCTAGGCTCAAATTTGTGCTTCTCCTGCCTCAGCCTCCCAGACTGATGGGATTATAGCTTGGCTCTCAGTGAGTTCACATAGTATTTATCTCAATTACTGTCTCAATTATTACACCACTAAATCAACTGCTACCTTAATTACTTACTATCTCTAGGAATGTAAGCACTAAAAGACTGTCCATTTTGTTCACCACTGCTCACCATCTTACTCCTCCTCAGCACTTGATTATGTTCATGGCACAAGTCTTTGGATGAATGAAAATTCATAAATTAATGCATAAAGTCTCTTTTAGTTCTGTCAGCGGAAATCTGATAAAAATGACTACACTTTAGGTCTACAGTATGGAGCTGGGGGGGCCCTTTAAAATCTTTCACAAGTTTCCGGGAGTTAAGGTTCACGACTAGGAATCTAATACAGTGCTGAGAAAGTCACTGGAAATCATCTGAGTTAAAGAATTCTTGAAGCTTAAGAAAATGTTAAAGCAAGGAACACAAGGCGTTTCCACCCCTATCTCTCTCTCTCCAGAAACCTATTAGCACCAGTGAGGTAAAAAGCCCATGCTCCCATGGTGAGGAAGTGACCCACCGGTGGCCTGCTCCTTGTATTCAGGATGGAGGAAGTGACTGTTCACAAGTCAAAAGTCAGGAAGCAGAGGGCAGATGTCTATGCCTTCTCAGCCACACAATTCTCTCTTGGCACCTTTAGAAAGCTTTTGGAAGTTGATCTTGGTGGACCCAGAGGCTAGGTCCCCCAGGTGGCTCGGAAACACAGGAAAAAAGGCTCCTGAGATTGGGAAACAGGTCTAGCAGGAAACTGCAGGGAGATGTGTGAGGTGACCAGAAGGAAGGGGACTGCAGTTCCACCTCACCCAACCTGAAGCTATGCTCTGTCCTCAGGAAACTCCTCCCAGGTGTCTGGCTACATCCCTCCGGGCCTCAGAGAGTCAAACTCAAAAGACTCAACTCCCATGGGGGATCTTGGAAACCTAGAGGGCTTACTTTCCTCACTTGAAGCAGAGACTTTTGAGCCACAGGAAAATGGTCCAATCTGTTTACCTCTAGTCTGTATCCTAAACTCTCAGTTTCCTCCAAGGAGCTTCAGGACTCTAGAAATCCCAGACACCAACATACACCCGAGAAGACTTGGGTCTTGGCGGAGAATCATACCCCACTTCATTTACTGCAGCAAACCAAGAACCCGGGATAACTGCATCTCTTAATTGTCTGGAACCATAAAGGCTTCTGTACTCTAAATATTAAGAGTTCTCGCACCAAGGAAACTTCAGGTCCCTCGACTTTCTTGGAAAGGGTTTTGATTGGGGGACCTGACCCCTCCAAATGCCTTCAAAATAGCTGGGCTCCTAGAAAAGCCAGAATTCCTTCCTTCCGGGGACTTCACCTCGCAGGAAGCCGCCCAAACCGCCCGTGGCTCTGAACCCTGTCTTCCGGATGCCTCGTTCCCTATTCCGAGCCCTGGAACTCCAAGTTCCCAAGGAGCGTTGTGCCCAACCCACTTCCCAAGTTTTGAGAACTCTGGACCCACGAGAAGCCAATCGGCCCGAAACCCTCAAGAGGCTTCAGGTTTCCCTCAAGCTCCTTAGCCCCAGACTGCGGAAAGAACGGCGGGACTAGGTGGAGCAACCCCTTCCTTACCCGCCAGTGCGGCCATGGTCCCAGGGTGTGGAAACGAGGATAAGGCAGGAGCTGCAGTACCTTCCCTTATCTCCTGCCTCGGAAGCAGGAGAGGGAGAATTTTGGCCCCAGGCGCGAGCGGGATGCACCGCCTACGGCACCCGGGGAGGACCAAACCGCACCTGGCATCGGCGCCAGCCAGTTGCCGTTGCCCTGGAAGCCACCAGACCCCGCCCCTGCAGTCTCCGCCCGCCTCCTGGTTCGCGCTCCATGGTGTCGTCTCTGGCGCCCCCTAGGGCGAGCAACAACTTTTCTGGGTGCTTGACTAACCAAGTGATTCTGCTCAGACCAGAAGACTGAACACAGTATTCTCTGGTCTAGTTTCCCGATTTTACGGATAGGGACAGAAAGCTGACGAACCAGAAAGCTGAAGTAGTTCAGCTACTTCAAAGAGCTCCAACTCAATAGCCGGGTGTGGGGGCGCACTCTCGTAATTCTAGCATTCGGGAAACTGAGGCAGAAGGGTCGCTGCGAGGTCAGCCTACATAGTGAGTTCAAGGCCAGCCTGAACTACATAGTAAGACATTGTCTCAAAAATAAAAGAAAAAGAAGAAAAAAGGATTGGACTCAGTGTGAAGGCCCTGGATTCAATCACCAGGACCACACACACACACATGGTATGAACTGGGGAAGACACGTCTACTCCATAAATAGTTTTGGGAGGCCTGGGGTGGACTTTGCTTATAAGCTTCTAGCTCAGAGAAAACACTTCTCTCTGTGCCAGTCTGAATTAAATTAACCTAGATAATCTTTAGGTCAAAGGTAGTGTAGAGGCTACTCAACCAGCATTTCAGGAGCAGATTCATAGTGAGGCGAAGTGGATGCAATCTTTCTTTGGTGTTGGGGGAGGGGAGATTGAGTCCAGTACACCACACATACCAAAATCCCCTAATGCGCAAGTCCCTTACATATGTAATATATATATGTATATGCCATGTTTACATATAACCCGAAACACTTTAAATCGTCTCTAGACTACTTATAAAACCTAAGACAGCCGGGCGTGGTGGCGCACGCCTTTAATCCCAGCACTCGGGAGGCTGAGGTAGGCGGAGCATTGTGAGTTCGAGGCCGGCTTGGGCTACAACGCGAGCACAAGGCCGGCCTGAGCTACATAGTGCGACCCTGCCTCAAAAAACCAGGGCCGGGAGTTTGGCTCAGTCCCTTAAGCGCCCGCCCTGGCAGGCGCGAGGTTGTGAGTTCAATCCCCGGTGCCGCAAAAAAAAAAAAAAAAAAAA
>RJWM01021835.1:0-34642 GCA_004363535.1 Dasyprocta punctata
TGTTCAGGATCCTAGCATTCCCCAAACACGCAGCCTCAATTTGACACTGCCACCAGATTTGATGACACGAAGGGACGTGTCAGGCAGGCCGGGAGCCTCTGATGTTTATTTCCTCTCTGAGAGGAGACCAGTTCTACATAAATAGGTCCGCAGGGGGCCTTGCTAGACTTCTGACTTCCAATCAAACCTGGCAATCTATAATTCAAAAACAAACGGGGCTGCCTGCAGTGGCTGCAGCCTCCCCGCTCCACCACCCAGGAAGCACAGCCCCTTCTCCCGACTGTTTAAAGAGAAAACCTGCTACCTACAACTCCAGTCCTACTTAAGCCTGCACTCTAAAGCCCGTGCTCTTGCTCCCTGCCTTGGATGAGAGCTGAGCCTGAAATGTTTAAATTACAGGCACCTCTTGACCACAAATGCTAATGTAATCCCCAACCATTTCTCTTCAGCTTTGTAGACGGAATTTGAAGTTGGTCCTGCCCTGCTAGTGAATCTCAACGTCCATGTACCTGAGTTCCCCTATCCGTAGAGCCAAGACTGTGTCATCACTCCCCCAAAGCGTCAAATACAGTCCAAGGTGTCTGATGATTTGTGACAGCCCAAGGTCAAGTGCAATCATGATGTTGGTGTGATCTCCTCTGACAATGGATTCCTTTAGAGGAACCTGAGAGAGAAGACCCATCGGAAGGTGAGCATAGAGCCTGGGTGCAGGTGATATGGCCCCAAAGACCTCAAGAGGAGTCTGTGATGGTTGGATGCTCCAGAGTATGAACTGGAGATAGGACTGGGCAGAGGGGAGGGGAGGGGCTTCCAGAAGAGCCCCTGAGGGAGGCAGAGAGGTGGAAAAAGGTGGGATAGTATGAGGGACCATGAAGAGCCTGATGTTTTCACTAATTTCCAAATTGACAAGCTAGCCTTTCATATTTTCATGGATGCTGGCAGAAGACTTGAGACTCCTCTGTCAGAGACAGAGTAAAGGGCTGTGTTACAGCAATAGCAGTGGCCAGAGAGTCAGCCCTGCATGGTTCTCCAAAGTGCAGTTTTACTGGGTGACTGGAAGATGACCAGGTGACATCTGCATTCATGCAGTGAGTTGTGCTCCTGGAGAGTAATTCTGCACTCAGGGAACCTTTATCTTTTATAGAGGAAAGAAAGCTGACTTCACTTTTGCCCCAAAAGGAAACATTGTCTTTTTATACTGGACAATAAGTTAATTTCCCTTTACTTTGAAGAGACATTATCTGTATCTCCCAAGGCTGTTTGCTATGCAAACATCCTTGAAAACATAGTTCCGAACTGTCAGTTTAAGAGCACAACTGCAGAAACACAAGAAACCCATGGAAAATTTTCTCCCAAGAGAGGGCTGTCTCTTGGAGCAGAGCAGAAAGCTTTTTGAACAGAGAGACTTCAGCAGGGGGCAGCAGAAGATGCTGGGGCTCCAGAAGTTCCCAGTTGGTATCTATTCATCTTTCTTTTGTACTGCACCTGGGTATAAAAGGCAAATCTGGCTGCTCTCAACTCAAAATGCTTGCTGTTCTCCTTTCTCTATTTTTTTTTTTTTTTTTTTTCGGCACGGGGGATTGAACTCACATCTTCACACCTGCCAGACAGGTGCTTACACCACTGAGCCAAACTCCCAGCCCTAGTTTTTTGAGGCAGGGTTGCACTATGTAGCTCAGGCTGGCCTTGTGATTGCATTGTAGCCCAAGCTGGCCTCGAACTCACAATGCTCCTCCTACCTCAGCCTCCTGAGTGCTGGGATTAAAGGCATGCGCCACCACGCCTGGCTTTTTTTTTTTTTTTTTTTTTTTTGCGGCACTGGGGATCGAACTCACAACCTCGCGCCTGCCAGACAGGCGCTTAAGCCACTGAGCCAAACTCCCGGCCCCCTCCTTTCTCTTAAAGTCTTTACTACTCAACATGTCCTAAAAGAATGCAGTGTTAGACTATTGATTAGTATCTCCTGCTTAGAAATATAAATTCTCAGGTTTCACATTGGAGTCAGCAAATCAGAAACTGAAGGTGGGTCCCAGCCCTATGTGTTTAACCCGCCTGCTCAGTGAGTCTGATGCATGCTCTGCTTTAATTTGAGATCCACGAGACTAGAAGGTCTTTCATAAGTTGGTTCTTCTGACAAGTCCAGTCTCATCTCAATAATTTTCAACAATTCATTAGGTCTTCAAAAGCTCCTGGTTCTCTTTCACCAGTGGTCTCTGCTAGCTGTGTTTTCCCTTTTGCCTAGGAAACAGTTCTGTCCCCTGAGAGGGCTGATAGAAAAACCCTACCTATCTGTCAGTTTTCTAGTTAGTACAGTAGTCATCTTCTCAAGTCTGAGCAAGGTTTCTCATTTTATATTTAAAATCCCTGCTCTCTTCCTTCATCTAGGGAGTTATCCTGTCTCTTTGCCCTCATGACCTAATCACTTCTACAAAGGCCCCACCTAATAATACCATGGCCTTGGGAGTTAGAATTTCATCCATATGAATTTGGGATTGAAGACAAACATTCAGACCACAGTGTTCTACTCCCAGGCCCCTAAATTCATGTACTTCTAACATGCAAATATATTCATTCCATCCCATTAGCCCTCAAAGTCTTAACTCATTCCCGCTTCAACTCAAAAGTCTGAAATTCAGAGTCTCATCTAAATATCATCTATATCAGATATGGATGAGACTCAAGGTATGATTCATTTGGAGGCAAGCTGCTCTCCAGCTGTGAATTTGTGAAATCAAACATTATATGCTTCCAAAACTCAACAGTGGGACAGGCATAAAATGGACAGTCCCATTCCAAAAAAGATAAGTAGGAAAGAAGAACGGGATTAGAGGTCTCAGGTAAGTCTGAACTCCAGAAGGGCAAACAACATTAAATCTTGAGGCTTACAAATGACTTTCTTTGACTTGCTGACCTGCCTTCATAACATACTGAGCCACGGGCTGTGTTCCCAAGGCTCTAGGTAGCCCTACCTCCATGGCGTTGTTGGAGCAGAGCTGTGCCCTGCAGCTTTCCTGGGTAGGAGTCTGGTACCTGTAGCTCTTCCAGGCTGGCACCACCTGCTGAGAGCTCTACCAGTTTGAGGTTGTAAGAGCAACTTAGTTTCACTAGGCATTGCCTTGGTGGGGTCCCTCTGCAGTAGCCCGACCCTGCATCATGTGACAAGGCTTTGAGCAGCTCCACCTTTTGAAATCTAGGTGGAGGCAGCCACATGGCTAATTCCCTCCGCACCATCCCAGAAGGCACTATATGGATGCTGTGAGAGTTACTGTTTGTGCCCTCCAGAGAGCAGCTATCACAGCCCACACCACTCCTGGGCCTGCTGGAGCCAAACCTGGGGTAACCAAGGAGTGCTACCCCAGAATGGGAGGAGCAGAGCCTTGAGGTAGTTTTGGGCAGCAAGCACTGAGGCCCACAGTTGTCTGGCTTCTACTTTGAAGTCATTCTGTTCCTAGGCCCGGCACTCTGAACCTGTGATGGGCAGAGTAGCTCCAACAATCTCCCAAATGCCTTTAGGGTCACTTGCCCATTGTCCCAATGAATAGCACCTGGGTAATCCATGCTAATCTCTATCAAATTGTTGTTTGGCCACACCCTTGATATTTTTCCTCTGAGTTGTTTTCTCATTTTTATAAAATGAACATGCTGAGGATTTTCCAAATCTTTGAGCACTGCTTTCCTTTTGATTAAAAATTCCATTTTAAACCATTTCTCTCTTTTTACACTTTACTGCAAGCATTTGAGAGAAGCCAAGCCCTGCCTTCAATTCTTTGCTTAGAAATTTCTTCTGCCAAAGATGCTATTTCATAGCTCACAAGTTCTACACTCTACAAAACTGGGACATGAATGCAATTCAGCCAAATTCTTTGCCACATTCTATCAAGAATCACCTTTTCCTCCAGTTTTCAATAATATATTCCTTACTTCTATATAAGACTTTATGAGAATGGCCTTTAACTGTCCAAATTTCTTCCAACATTCTTTTCATGACCACTTAGCTATTCTCTAAGAAGATTGAAATTTTCTCTACACCTCTTCTCTTCTGAGCCCTCATCATGACTGCATGATGTGTCTGTCTATAGTTTTGCTAGCTTTAGCTAGCTTGCACCTCAAAACACTTCCAGCCTCTACTCATTACCCAGTTCCAAAGCTGTATTTATGACAACAGCACCTCCACTTCTAAATGTGTCTTAGTCCACTGGGGCTGCTATACCAAAATACCACAGATTGGGTAGTTCTTAAACAAACAAACAAACAAAATCTATTGCTCATGGTTCTGAAGCAAGTAATGCAAGATCAAATTTCTGACAAATTCAGTGTCTGGCAAGAACCTGTTTCCTGGTTTGTAGACGCCATTCCAGTGTGTCATCACATAAGTGGAAAGGGGCCTCTTTTATAAGGTTCTGGATGGCATTTATGAGGTTCTCACAAAGGTCCCAAGTGTAATGCTATCTATCCCTTGGGGGTTAGGAATCTAGCACAGGAATTCTATGGGGGACACACACTCAAATAGAAGCACCCATGAATTGAAATTCCTGGTTTGAAGCCTGTCTTCACCTGGAAACTCTGTGAGAGCAGGGACCATGACTATCTTGTTACTCTTTTATCCTTGGCACAGAAGAGACACTCAGTAGGTGCTGGTTGAAAACTTGGTTAACTATTTTTTTTATTCCAGGCCGGTTAGGACTATGCAAATGCAGGATGGGACATCTGGAGTAACCACATCTGGGGCCAGTCGGGACTGGGAACACTTTGCTCAGTAGTGTGACTTCCTGGGGATGTTCCTAGAAAACTTGAAGGGATTTTCATCCACCCTTTCAAATGTATCCTAAGGGAAAAAGTCATAGCCCTAAGCTCCTCTCTTATCTGCTCTGGGGACACACATCTTACACTGGGCCCAGGTCATCATAGCCATCAGGGCCAGGGATAGGAAGATCCCACTGGTAGGAAGCACCATCTTGATTCCAGAAGAGGATTAAGGAGAAAGGAAGGAAAGGGTGGAAAGTAACTTTTGCTCAACTGTTAGTAGGGCTCTGGAACTATATACACTTGATCTCATTTAAATATTACTTGATAAACTGTGTCATTTTTAATTTTAATTTTTTTGAACCAGGAATCGAACTCAGGGCCTCGTGCTTACCAGGCAGGCACTGTGCTGCTGAACTATATCCCCAGCAAACTCATGTGATATTTAACACTTTCCCTATCTTATAACTAAGTAGAACAGAAGCTCAGAGAGGCTAAGACAGCTTTCAAGGTCACAGTACTTCTACATGTCACATCCAAGGTTCCAGACAGTACTGTTCAGGATGGTACCATGGTGACTTTTCCTCTCCTGTCTGGGCATGCATCATGCAGGGACTGCTGGAAGCCAGAGGTTTTGCTGTTCCAGGGACCCCACCCCCCAGCGTTTGGTGGAAGAGCTGAAAGCTCCACAGAGCTTGAGGCCTCAAGAAAGGCGCTACTGCATAAAGGACAGCACCCAGGACTCAGCCAAGTACTGAGCAACTCTACTTAGGTCATACTTCATTCTCCTTTGTGCCCTCACATGTAAAATAGCAGGGCAGGGTGGGGTTGGGGGTGCTGGCATCTAACTTCCAACATCCCCACCTCTCGGACCTGACTTGACCCCAGGCACCACCCAGGGGGGGTGCTTCTAGCCTGCAACTCTGGACACAGACAGACTTGGGTCAGGTTCACCCTGCCTAGCAGGAAGGAAAGGATGGATTCTTAACGTGACTTCCATCAACGGTAATCTCTCCTGTTCCCCAGCTCTGGCTTAAATCAGAGGGTGGAATTAGAGGCAGACATGGTAAAGGGTTTGAAAATGTTGAGAGCCTTGACCCCCAGCCTCCATGTGCTCATTAGTAGGTCTAGCTGCTTAAAATAGTGCTTCAACCTTGCCTGCACAGTGGCATCACCTGGAAAACAGTGGAACCAATATGAAAAAGTTTGATGCCTGAATCTCACCTCTAAGATTCTGATTAGTTGGTCTGGATTATTGCCCAGACACTGGAACTTTTGAAAGTTGCCTAGCCTCTCAAATAAGTTGAGAATAACTGAGTAGAAGAGTAGTATTTCCCCTCCAACCACCATGGCTCTATTTCAGAAAGTGACAGGCTCTCCTCTTGATTAGAATAGCTGTGCTTTCATTATCTACCCCAAAGAAGGACTACATGGTTGGCCTGTGCCCTGGTCACTCCAGGTAACCCTGAATGTTACGTGTTTGGACTTTCTTGCTGGAATTTTCAGTTTGGCTTTTTCTGTCTGCCTCATTTCCAAGTTTTCTTTGACTGCATTACAGTGATCAAGAAAGACAGAGTTATGAAAGAAGGTAATAGACAAGCAATGTCTTAGTTGGTTACATGCCACCCACCAATTGTGCCTAGGGGAAATATGACTTGGAGCTGCAGAAACAAATGGCAGGATGACAGCTTGACCTGCTCAGTCTAAGGATACACCATTAATCTAGATCTAGGTGGTTCCTAAAGTAGTGATATGCTGGGATCTAGCCTTTTAGGCACTCAAGGACTGAGTTCTGCACTTGGTGATAGTGGAGTGGTAGGGAATCAGGGCCCTTCTGAGGCTGTCTTGGAGTTTGAGGCCCTCCCTCTTACCACTGCCTCACTGGCTACTCAAATCCATGCAACTGGGACACAAAAGATTTAAAATCTCAGCCACAGCTGCCCAATGTGCCCAGTGTGGGGGAGGACAAACTAAATCCTTGTTTTCATTCCTTCCCCCAAATGGAGCTCACGAAAAGCCTTTAAACCATCAGCTTTTATCTGTTTTTAGTGTCCAATTTAGGGCTTTGCAGGGGTTCCCTCTAGGGCTTTCTCAATGGATTTATATCAGACAGATAGCATCTTCGAAAGCTCATCTCAACTAGAAAATAGAGAAACATCCTTCTCCATTGTCAAGTGACAAGTGACGGCACCCAGGCAGCCAGCTATAGTGTGTACAGGGCCCACTCTGCGAGCTATGGCTAGGGTGGGGCTTGTCTGGAGATGGGGGCAGCAGGAGGGTGGGAATGCTCCCTGCAGGGTTCTGAATTGCCTCCCTCTTTAGGGTACAGCTTCTTCAGCCCCAAAATTCTTTCAACAAAGCACTCACTGTCCTCTTGGCTCGTCACCTGCAGGCATGAAGATGTCAGCTCCCTGGCCAACCACCAGGTGCCATTCATAGAGATGTGTGCATGGGGGTGGAGGGGAGGAAACTAAAGATGCCTGCTATGGCTTGCCTGGTAGGAAACAAAAGCTCTCTTCTTTATTGCTGAACTGACTTCTTCCAGCTCCCTCTAGGAGCTATGTTAACCCCCTCCTCCCTGCTTCATTTGCTCTTCTGGGTGGGGCATCCAAATGGTCTTCCCATACATGTTTATTGAGATTCTGCTATATGCTAGTCAATGGTTGGGATGGGGTATCCATCCCTGGAGTGCTCACAGTGAGGGTGTGAGACAGAGAAATAAAGAGGAGATGTTGACAGCGATCAGTGGTAAAGAGAGAAGCCAGCATTCATGCTGAGATAGAGTGGGAGCAGAGGGCCTCGCCTGGGGGCTCTCTGCCCCACTTGAGTCTCCTAGAACAGAAACTCAAGGATTGTGAACATCCCAGGCAGTGGCACGGGCTAGAAGCTTCTGTACCTAAGAGACCAAGGTCCCGATGAGCATTCATAGGATTCCCAGGCCATTCCTTGTTTATGCCTGTTGTCCTGGTAACGCTTTCATCTAAAAACATCAATTTGGATGACAAACAGGTGTAAATCAGAACTGTGTCTGAAAACCTGTAATGCTGTATTCATAGGGTGTGTGTCACCCAAGGCTGAGATTCTATTTTTTGATGCAGAGTCAGCATGCTTGCTGCATCTTTGTGCGTGTGCATGTGTGTGTGTGTGTGCGTGTGTGTGTGTGTATGTGTGTGTATGCACATGCCTGTGGTGAAGGGGTGACATGTGGGATATATGTACTTGCTCCAGCAGGTCAGTAGAGACTGTAGAAGTGACTTGGGGATTGGAAACGGTAGTCACAGGTACAATAGAATTTACTTCAGTTCATCTTTTGCTTTTTTCAGTTCGGGAAACTAAAAACCGGAAAGAAAGATGCAAGAGGACAGAGGAAAGGAGAAGAGTGGAGACTGCATAGTAAAAGCCTCACTATACAGGCTAGACTGGGGTTCTCATTCATTGTGACAATGCAGCTGGGTAGTATATATAGCACACCCATTTTCCTGATGAGGAAACCGAGGCTTGGGGAGATTCTGTAACTTTACCATTACCATAGGTTCTAAGCTGCAGATTAGTCCTGATTCAATCTAGTGCTCCCTCTGGCCTGGACAACACTATGGTTTATGGGAGTGTGAGTTGGGCAGCCCTGGATAAAGCCATGGCAGCTCCAGTTGCCTCCTCTTCTACTCTTGCCACAGTTCTTAGTCCCCAGGGGACTGCCCTACTCTCTGAGAGTCGGGTTTCATGAGAAGGACCACAGAGTTCATCTCAGCCCCCAAGCCTTCAGTCCTGGCAAGTCTCATCCCAGGACCCCTAGAGACAGGCAGGGAAGAGAGGTCTGTGGTAGGGAGGAGGCTGGAGACATGCAGGGTGCTCTTCTGGGTCTGGCTCTGTTGCTGCCAGCTGTGTGCTCTCAGGCACATCTGCCCTTCTGGTCTATGACAGGAGGGTGTACAGTGAAAGACTAAGGATATTTTCAGTTTTGGTGTGGCAGTAATTCCAGGGCTGATGTCACTGCTCCTCATTTGGGTGGCTCAACATGGGAAACCAACATCTCCAAAGCTCTCTGTGCTGTAATCACAAGAGTGAAAAGGCAAATGCTTTGGCTGGAGCTATGACTGAGGGTCCCAATGGCCCAGACATGAGGCCTCGGACCATCTAGGGTTGAGAGGAGGCCTGGAAGCAGGACTGGTCACTGTGGATATACCCTGTGTGAGGTGGTATATGGAACTCCTGCTCCCTGGACCTCACTTGGGACCAGAACCCTAGATGGGTAGGGTGGGGGCTTGTCTGGAAACCCCAAGGGAGCTCTTCCTTGGGTCAGAGCTGGGGAGGAGGCCGAGGTGCTTGTCTCAGGCTGTTGAGCAAATAGCCTTGCTGGGACTTGCCTCCACTAAGTCCCATTGGCATGTACCCCCTGGCTGGCATCCCTTCCTGACGTGAGTTCCCAGCCTGCCCCCTCTGAGAACAGCTCTCTGGCCCCAGGCCTCAAAACACCTGCTCCTGTCCCCCCATTATTGGGGCAGCAGTTCCTGCTTGTTAGCAAGGGGCCCAGCAGAGGGCAGGCGGGATGGATGAATACAATTAAGGAAGATCATTTGAATACCTGGCCTTGTTCAGGTGGCAGCGGAGCAGGGTGTGCCAGTGGCGGCAGAGGCCTACTGAGCTCTCCCTTACCGCTCCTCACCTCCCAGGTGTGAGAGTTGGCTGGGCCTGCAAAGCGCCAGGTGGTTCTCTACCTAGGTCTTCCCAGCTGGGACAGCGGCCAAGGCTCAAGGTACCCAACAGAGTTTGAAGGTCCAGTCCCTGTCATCTGCTGGCCTGAGGAGAGGCAGAGGGACCTTGTTCTCTGGCCTTACCTGCAGCAGGCCAAGGTGCTCCTCTGGATAAGACACTGACCTCTAATCGAGGGCCACGTGTCTGTGATACTGGGGACTCCTTGTGCAGAGTCTGGAACATCTGTGTTTTTCAACTTGGAGCTATCAAACTCCACCCTCAGAACGATCACATACATTTCTTTGTGCTTGTGATGCTTCCTCATGTGAGTTCACTATGCCCAGAACCTGTCCCCTGCCGACTTCAAGGTCAAAGGGTCACTCCCAAAGCACTCAGGACCACAGCTGCCCCTGGGAAGGAGCTCCTGTATCAAGCCATTTAAAAAAGCAAGCACGCGTGTGAAGCAGACAACCACATGTACCTATCCCCTTCTGCAGAATTTTCCCTTCTGTGTTCTTATTCCAGTGTTCCCTTGGGTCCTGTGAGGCAGCAGAGCAAGTGTGCATAGCCTTGCTTTCTAGATGTGGAGACCCAGGGGTAGGGAGACAAGCAATTTGCTGGAGATTGGGGGACAGTGAGGCGCAAAGCACGATGGGGCACAGGCTGTTCTCTGATCAGAGGCCCACCCTTCCTTGTGTGTGGACTCTTTGCAGCTAGCCTGGGATGCGGGAGACCTGTGAGTGATTTGGAGCTGCTCTCTCCTGGCCAAGCCCACAGGGCAGACCCTGGCGTGAAGATGCCTGTGCTGTGCTGGCCACCCAGGAGCCAGGACCCTGATGGTGCCCAGTGGAGAAGGCCAGGTGGAGAGGAGGCGAACCAGGCGACAGCCTGCTGCTAGGTGCAAAGTGGAAACATGGAGCTATTTGCAGGCCTTCTCAACACGAGTTGAGAGCCAGGGAGGAGGGAGCTGGGAGACACTAAGCCTGGGAGACAGAAACAATGTCTGGCAACACAGAGCCAGCTGGTGCAGATACAAATATTGACTAAGTCCTTACCCTGGTCCTGGCAGGGGTGGGGGACTATTTGATGGTGACACATCAGCCAAGTGTGGTGAGCCTGGCGCTGGGTTTTCAGGTTCTTCCCACCCTAGGTGACCCCAGTGTACCCCCTACTGTGATGTCATCCACCTCTAACTCTTTATGGCTGCAAGTTGGGCTCCCAAGCCCATTTTTTGTCACCCAAAATCTTCTGCAGCCTTCACCAAGGTGAAGCTCACTGCTCCCCCCATACAGCTTGCTGCTCCTGTCTCTGTACTAGAAGACTTCACTTTAGGGCCCCTCCCTTCAGCTCTCCTGGCTCATTGCCTGCCCACCAGCTGCTCCCAAACTTCCTCTCTCTGTCTTCTCTCCCTTTCTCAACTCACATTAATCTGTGCCGGCTGCATTGGTTCCCCTCTCTAGCATTTTCTGCCCGCTCAGGTTTCTCTCTCTGATCTTTGGCCCTGGTCCAGGAGTGACCTGTGGTCCCGATGCTCCTCTCAGATCCAGGGCAGGGATCATCCCCGGGATATAGGCCCAGGTCCCTGCCATACCCTCTCCGCACCAGTGCCAGCAGGTGGGCAGGCAGTCACATGGTCCCAAGACCCGTTCCAAACTCCACATCACAATCCAGATTTTCTCCATTAATGGTATTGATTTCCTCCACTCAGCTGCTGGGATCAAAGGCTGCCTCGGCAACTCGGCAGTTCATTAAGTCCTGGCTGTCCCAGGGGACCAGGCAGAGGATAAACAGGAGTCCAGGCCAGGGCCTAAGGGCAGCTTGCTGCAAGGAGCGCGTGGCAGAGTGAGGTAGCGGTCCTGGATGGGGACAGGGTGGGGCAGAAGGGCAAGGCTCAGAGAGGCTGCACTGTGGTACCTTCCCTGCTGCAGTGGCAGCAGGGAGAGCAGGGAACAGGACAAGCAGAAACCCTGTGTGGGGACACAGCACCTGTTGCCACCCTCCCTCGCTGCTATTGTCCTGTCCTCCCACCAGGCACACGTCAGGCCTGTTCTAGGCACGTGAGATCAGAGCTTCTGGACACCACAAGAAAGGTAGACCCTGCACCAGATAATTACCATGCAGGGCACTAGGCTAGACCATCAGAATTCTTTCCATTATTCCCAATGTAGAGATTAAGTCAGTTATAGGCATGGTGTTTTGACTAAAGCATTTCCCCTAACTTTTGGTTCTTGCTTTTCAAAGTGACTCACTGGAGACATTTTAGACAATTTAGACTCTGAAGTACCAAGTAGAAAATGAGGTTTGCAGTCATTGGACTGTTGGTTTTTCTGACTTCCTTTCCCTTTGCCTGATGAGTTGGGGGTAGAATAGCATAGAGCACCCGGTTGGGGTTGGTCCTATGTCCTCAGAGATATCATCAGCAGTGAGGGGACAGTGAGAGTGGTGACGGGAGGGAGAAGGCACTTGTCCTCTCGGGCCCTGTCCCCCCATCCTGCTTTCTCCCCAAGTTCCGACTCACCTGCCCTTCCCATCTGCTCTCTCCCTCTGCTCCCAATGCACCTGCAGCTTGAGCACTGTATGGAGGACATCCCGAGGATATTAAGAGCCTAGAAGCCTTCCATCCCCCTGTCTCTCCTTCTCTCATTCCCTCCCTTTCTTCTTCCCTTATCCTGAGGATTAGGGGGAAAGGGTTGATAGATCAACTCTCCAAGCTCCACTTAGAGACCAAGTGCCCAGGTGACAAGCTAGGACTGCAGGTGCTAATGGAGCCCATCCCCAGGGGTCCCAGTGTGGTAGGTGGAAGTGATTCCCCAAGGGTGGCAGCTCTGCCCCTGATCATGCAGGACCTGTGGTCTTACTGCAGAGAGCAGAGGAAACAGCCCCAGACAGGGTGGGCTGGCCAGGGCTTCTTCCAAGTGATGCACAAGTCAGAGGCTCAGAGAGGTCTTGGTCTGGGGGAACTGCTGGATGGAAGGAATTTTCAAAGTTCTCATCATGCAACGTAATAGTCCCTTCCTTTGTTTGTAGCAGAATTGGTGCTGATGCCCTATATCCTATCCTTCCTTTGTGGTCACAAGGAGAGTTCTTGGAAACACTTGACCACTCAGTCCTTTCACCAACAGGTGTTCCTGAATACCAGCTGTGTGCCAGGCACTGCCCTCAGCCTGGTGATACAGGCTAAGCACAAACGGACACACTCCTTCCCTCTAGGGACCTGCGTCTGGGAGTGAGCGTGTGTAGGGCTCCCTGGAGGACCATCCATCAGCGTCAAACCATTGGAAGTTCAGGGATGAAACAGGCAGGTCTAAAGAGGTTACGTCTGTGTTAACACTGTAGGGAGCTGAACCAAACCCCTAGTCCTATACCAGGCAAAGTTCTACCATTCCCCAAAGATGGCCCCAGGAGAAGGACATGGAGACAGGGAGCTCATATTTTCTCATTTCTAAAGTGCCAGGCATGGGACCTTGCAGCTTCAAATTCTGTATCTCAATCTTCACCCAAATCCCAGGAGATAAACAGCAGAATCCCAGTTTACAGACCAGGAAGCTGAGGCTCAAAGGGGCAGGTGAACTCATCCAAAGTTCTCTCTGCAGCACATCACCAGGGCTGGCGGGGGAGCCTGTGCCTTTTAAGCAGCTTCATTTCCCCTTCACTCTCCTGCTCCCTTCTGAGCACTGTTGATGCACCGACACCTTGACCTCTGGAAAATTGTTCCCACTCAAGATTTGAAGAAAATTATAGGGGAGTGCCAGAGCGGGCTCTTGTTTGCCTTCTTTGACTGCCTGCCTCCTCCCTCCAGTGTCTTCCTGGTCCTGGAAATCCCTGTTGTCCACCCTCCTGCCCTCACCCCAGAAAATCCCGAGGAGACTTCATGTGACTCAATTTAAATCCCCACTCTCAGCACTCGGAACCAGTTCTGGTTTCCTGGTGTGCTCTAGGTCTCCATCTGGTTTGGAGGCTATTTTCAACCACCGGATGCAGATTAGCTGCCGTGATCTGGGGCTGAGCTGCTGGAGAAATGCCTTTATCTACAGAAGGACAATTTAAAAACTAACTCAAAGCACAGAGAACAAATAAATAAATTCCTCTTTCTGTTCCCAGCACTCTGCATCCTGTTTCTACAGGTAATTGCTGAAGGATTTTCACTTCAAACAGACTGTTTACATCAAGTGTGGGGTGCTGCAGAGTGGACTGAAGACTGGCCGACTTCTGGCCCAAATGCAGCCTAGTACGGACAGGAGAGGGACATCTCCAGGGCCCTGGAGCCTGGCAGGGTAGTGAGTCTTTCTAGGATCGGCATCAAATCTTTTATTAGCTCTGATGAGAGTTTTCTTTAGGGCAGGAATCATTTTTCCCTGCACTAATTGCTGAGAAAGAGGCCTTTATGTCTGCTCTGGCCTGAGTCCAGGGAAGAGATGTTGATCACACTTTCAGTGCCTTGGTGATTTAGGAACTCATGACACCTGAAAACGCGGACTGTTGCATGGATGGTGACACAGGAGTCCTTGCTTTGAAGTTAGGGTAGGCACAGAGGTGGGAGGGAGCAGGGGATGTACAAAGTCTTGCAGCTTCTCAAAGCTGGCTGCAGATGCAAAGGAGGCAAAAGGGAGGCAGAAAGGAGAACTGGGCCTCTACAAACTTTTCACTCATTCCTTACAGTGACTTTCCTGTTCCCCCTTTAGGCAAAAGGTATCTCTGAGGCGGTGTGTCCAAATTCACCTGGCAGTGGCAGAAACAGAATTCGAACACATCTCTTTTATGAGAAGCCCTTGTCTGTATGCCATGGTTGCCCCTTGAAAAGTTTCCAGGAGCTGGCAAGGATTTTAGATGAACCAGGAGGGAATGAGGGTGGAGGAAAGAATGAAAGGCCGTGCCTTTTCTTTTCCTCTGCTCCCTGTTTCTTCCCCAATAACTCTCTAGTCTGATCTTACCTGGAGAGGCTGCTCCCTTCTCTTTGGGCTGGATATTTCCTTTGTTGTGCTCAGTGGCCATGTTGTTCACTATGGATGGCCAGTCTTGATCTAGCAGCAGAAGATGAATCCTGTCCTTTCAGTGACATGGTGTTCAAAATGATGAAAGTAGTTATCAAAAAGCAAAAGCACCTTGGAAAAGCCGCTCTGGGCTGGGTACCAGGCAGAATCAATGGGAACAGGGACATTCTGGCCCTGGGGATACAGGTGAGTCCTGAACTTTTGATCTGGGCTCACCCTCTGCTGGCCTGATGAATAGCCTCCCATTCAGACGGGGCAGCAGCTGGAGGCACCTTGCCTTCGCATTCTTGCCTGAGAGGCCACTATTATTACTCCCCTTATCAGAAGAACACAAAGCTCCAAAAAGTCAAGCCAAAAAAGCCAAGGGCAGATTAAGTATTTGAATCCAGATCTGTACCAATCAAAACCTAGAATTTCTACCAAAATCCCAAAGCAACTACATGTAATGTTTCTGAAGGCTAATTATTTCATGCACTCTGTCGAGTATTTTGCAGACACTATCTCACACAGTGCTTACAGGGTCCCTGTTTTGCAGACTGGGAATCTGAAATTAAGAGGTTACTACTTTGCCATGAGTAACACAAATTTTAAATGAGGGCCATCCCCCAAGGCAATGCTTTACTGGTAGACAACTTCCCACTCCAAATAGATACCAGATAGACAAGACAATGTGCTTCAAAATGGCCTACAGAGCTTTGAAAAAGTACTGATGCCTGGAACCCATCCCCAGAGATTCTGATTAGCTGGCAGAATTCAGGAAAGCTATTCTTTAGAACTGTTCCCAGCTGCCCACATAAGCAGGAGATCAAGGACCCAATATGCAATGACTGCTGCATGGCACTTGGATTCCCCATCCCCCTGCAGCATTCCTTCAAAAGGCTCACCCAGTGCCTAATAGGGATGGGGGGGGAAATAGAAGAGGGAGGTAGCAGAAGAGTAGGGAGAGGGGCAAATAGAAGAGAAAGAGCAAAGGAGTGGGGGCATCAGGGGTATATCTCAGCAGCACAGTGCCTGCCTGGTGAGCATGAGGCCCAGAGTTCAATTCCCAGTGGGGGTGGGGGGGAGGAGCAAAGGAGGAAGGGAGGGGAAAGAAAAGAGCTGGAAAGAAAGGAATGAGAGAGTAAGCAAATAGTCATGGGTTTTGGATTTAGGCTCTGGCTTTGAGTTCTGGCTACAGCACTACTGTACAGAGATGCATTACCCAGAGCATGCTTCTGACCTCTGAGCCTCTGAACTTTCTGATAAAATGATAATATTAATCAGAATTGCAGTGAAGTTTAAATGAAGTAAGCCCTGGAATGGAGCTAGCACTGTGCTGGGCACACAATGAGCTCTCTATCAACTGAATTCTGAACCTTTATCACATGACCAGACACCAGAATGATCCTGTTGTTAAGTGAAGCCAAAGAGTCAGTTTTGAACATTCTTCAGGGCATAGAAGGAGTTCATTAAACAGTTCAGAATTAAGATAAGCAGGAGCTAAGGAGGAGTGAGGTTTAATTCCCTTGCATGCCCAGGGGAAGGGGTCTCTTTTGGAAGAGATTTGCATTGGCTTTAGTTGATTGCAATTATGCTGTCCTTTGCCGTGCTGAAAATAAAATGAAACCCTAACAAAGTTCCAGGTTTAATTGAAATTTCCTGGGATCTGTTATTACATCGCTGTGATTGTTCTGTGCCACTAATGAGCCTGTGCTAGCTGATTATCCAAGTGTCTCTCCAGTCACTATTCCATTATTGCATTATTAATGATCAGATATGATTGTCACAGCCGAGGGCTTGAACATCAAGCAGGCAAGAGATGATCCAAAGAGCTGGGCAGATGGACAGATGGCCAGGTGTGTGGGATGGGGTGGGGGGTTGTGCTAGCCAACAACGTTGTGTCCGAGTAGGAGAGGAAAGAAACATTATGTGTTGGTGCGCTGAGGAGGAACCCAGCTGAGGGGTAGGCAGTGACAGAGGAAGTGTGGGGTGTGGTGGTGACAGCTGGTGAGTTCTATGGGTCTGTAGTTCTCGGTTCTCAGTACTCTGGAAAAACAGCCAGTGACTCTGGATCAATATAAGCAAATCCATTGCTTCCCGATTTATGCAGTCTTGGAGCCTAGGCAACAAGAGAAGACAATGCAAAGGACTGGTATGAGAAGGTAGAGAGGGATCAGTCTTCCTCTGCAGGCCTGGGCACCTCTCTGCTCTCATGAACTCAGATGTCCAAAGCAAGGGTTTACATGGCAGGAAGAAGGCATTGGAGAAGGCATTGGGCTGGCAGCAAGGCAGGCACAGCTCCTTCTTGAGGTGGCCATTTGTCCAAGACACTGGGGATAAGAACTGTCCACGCATGTGAGACTACTGTCCAACTTTTAACCAGCCAGGGGAATTAGAAGGAAAGTGTTGGTGTTGTGAGTTAAGGAAAGTGCTATGTGGCCCGTGCAGATTGGATGGTCTTCCTCAGAGACGGTAGTAAGCTGGATTGGTGGGAGGGAACAAAGAGAAAAGCCCTGTGTCCCCCAGACCTGGACACTGTGTGGACATCCATCTGACATCCAGAGAACCCACAATCAGGTTTCTAGCCCTCTCATCCTAAGCACCCTTCCCCCATCCAGGAGGCATCCTTTCTCGAAAACACCAGACAGGATGAGGTCACGGCACTCAGCTGTTGCCAAATTTCACTCTTCAAAGACCAGGGCTGTGCTCACATGGAAGGCAAGCCAGAAAGAGGAGAGAGGAGGGGGACGCATTGACGAAATGCAGGGGGAAAAACTCACAAGCAGGAGAGACAGGATTGACATTTGAACATGGTTTTGTAATCGGAAAATTGATCCCAAGGCAGCTCCCTCCCCCGGGGAGGGCCAGGGCTATGCTGTGGTTTGCCAAGCCCACGGCAGGGGCCACCTGTTCCGTTACCCTCACTGCCCACAGCTCACTGTCTCCATGGCAAAGAGGCCAATGACTGGGGGCACAGCCATGGTTTCCCTGGCAACCCTCAGGCAGCTCCCACCCCCGCTGCACAGTCCGTCTCCCCCACCCCCAACTGCTGTGGAGCTGTATCTGTCCAGCCACCTACAGTCATGTGAACACGCGCATAGGTGTCACCTCCACGAGCTCTTGGGGTCCTCACATCCATGGCTGGCCAGGAACTGTCCAGCCTGCAGGGCCATGCTGACTGGCCAATCACAGAGGGAGTGTTGCATGTGGGCACCTAGGGTGGGCACAGCTTGGACACCTCCTCTAGTCTGCAAGGGGAGACTGAAGAAATCCCAGGCAAGGGCTCGAACAAGGAGGATATTCTCTCTGCCACCTTACAGTCCCCCACTATAACCTGGGACCTGTCATAGACACAGTCCTACTACTATCCTCCCAAAGAAAGTACCACACTTATATTATCTTTCCAAATTATGGAAGAGAAAGCTGATCCTCAGAGGGGTGAAGAGACCTGCTGAAAACCAAACAGAAACAATTCCACTCAGTATGTTTGTGGGTGTCTAGCAAGATATTCTCCTCTGTCTCTGCCTACAGGGAGCTTCAGGAGGGCAGAGGATGTAGACGGGTGTGGGTCTACCTGTGCTCACATATATGACCACACACTGCCCATCATCATTCTGTGGGTTCACAGAAGCTGGGGCACCGGGGGTCTGTGACAGGGGCCCACAGCTATGAAGTGAAGGCAGCTCTCCCCTGGGAATGGCTTTCATTTACTCCAAAAACTCTGCAAAGAGGGACAAGGATACCTGGATTATCTGCAGCTCTCCACACTGCGGAAGCCTGGGAGTTGCTTCCACTAGGAACTCCTAAGGATCAGAAAGGGCAAAGGTTCCTGCTTAAATTTCAGAGGAGAGTGCTGAGCTGAGCTGGAGAGAGAGCTGGCTGTCCCATTGCTACTACAGAAGCAGACTGGACAGCAGAGGCTTGGGGGAAGAATGGGGAGCTCAAGATACAGGTATCAGCAGGCTTGGAGCTGAGGGCCAGGACAAGGCAGCCTCGAGTTTGCCTCCACCTTCCCATCAGGTCTCCTTTGCAACCTCCATGATATGTGGAGGACGTGGGCATGTGGGCTTTTTGGCACCTACCAGAGACAAAAGAAGAGGGTGAGAAGTCCAGGAAGGAGCTGGGGATGAAGTCCAGTGATAGAGCACTGACCTACTATGTGAGAGACCCTGGGTTCCATCCCAGCACTGAAAACAACAACCTACTAAAAAAAAAAAAACCCAAGTTGCTGTTCAAACATGTAATCATAGTCTGAGCCCAGTGCTGGCTCCATAGCAGCCACTACGTGTCTAGCAAGGGTGGTTCTCTGTGAGCTGGAAAAAGGACCTCCAGGTTCCTGGGAGGAAATGTGCCTTGTTTTTAACATCCCCCTGTGAAGAGGTCATTTCTTGGTTCCATGGCTTCTTTCTACCTCTCACAAATTTTGTTGGGAAATTTAAATTCAACAGATTTCCCAAGGGCTGCTCTGGACTAGGTGAAGTAGTTTCCATATACCATGTCTTCAAAAAGGCTTCCCATAGCTTGGAGGACTGTGGGGGACAGGACCCAGGCTTAGGTACTTTGGGGAAATGGGTTCTCCAAAGGTACCAGCTCAAGAGGCTCACATCTGGGATTTGAACCCTGTCCGGCATCCTGCCCCATGGTAACTGACCATAGCTCTGCCAGCGATGGTGCAGTCTCTTTCTTTTGTGGCTAAGACACACAGCTCCACAGTCACTGGCAAATTCTGCAGTGACCTCCCCAGGCCAAGGACACACCAGAAGTCTGTTTTCCGCCACCTGCCTTCTGCCTTCCAGTTCACCCCTCAGCCAGTGCTCTACTCCGACTAGAAGACTGTCTACAAGATTCCTCTAGCTTCACCATTCTGCCTGTCTCTACCTCTTCTGTAGCTTGGAAATGTTGAGTTGATTATATTCCGTGCTCAATCACCAGAAATAATCAATCTGTAATTAAGAGCATCCCCCAGCCCTCTCCCAGCCTTCCTCGGGCCTCCCCTCCTCCAGCCCCCCGCCTGCCTCTGCCACCCCCGTGCCTCCCCCGCCCACCTGCCTTTCCAGCATGGAATCATTTTAATGAGATTTCTCTGTTACAAATGACCAGTTTGTAATAATTATATTTTGTGCCGCAATCGTGGTTTAAAAATGATTTAAAGCAGGGAAGGCTCCAATTTATTAGGCATCAAATTTTCTGTGGTGAACTTTTAACTGGAAGCCGCCACTCAGACACAGAGGGGGCCATCTCTGCCACCCTGGGCTGAGCAATAGTCCTGAAATATTGATGGTTTCTGGGTGGAAATAGAGCCGAGGAGATTCAACTTTTATTAAAATAAATGAATCTTGCAACAACAGCTCTGATGCCTAGTTATCTCACTCCCTGCAGAAGAGGAAATGGGTTGAGGAGAGGGGACCCCACCCAAAACAGTGCAAGGGAAGAGGAATGCAGGGCCTGAAGCATTTTCCAGGCAGAACTTCGCCTTCTGGGGAGAATCATCACTGTGTTCACCTATAGGCTCCTTTTCAATTCTGTGAGATGCTTTAATGACAGCCAGCGCTGAGTAGTTTGGACTTGGAACTTTGCAGTTACCCTGGGTTCATATTTGTGGCTTGCTAATTTTTACTAGCATAAACTTCAGCAATCTGTCTCTCTCTCTCTCTCTCTCTCTCTCTCTCTCTCTCTCTCTCTCTCTCTGTGTGTGTGTGTGTATGTGTGTGTGTGTGTAGAATTCCCTGAGATAAAAGACATGAAGCCCTTGGTCCAGAGCTTTGCATGCAGCAAGCACTCAGTGAAAGATAAGATTGTTGCTGCTACTATTACTTTACATCTATTGCTTTATGAGGTCCACACAATCTTATGTGGCACAAATGATATGTGTCATTGACCTCAGGGAAAAATGCAGACTGGATAAGTAGAGTGCTCTCCAATGGTCATAATCCAGGTGGTGAGACAGAGCCACAGTCCCAGTCCCCTTCCCAGCCTCCAGTCCCTTTCCTCAGTTTTACACTTATGAGCAGAAGTTTCTGGATGAGACAGGACTGTCATTGCAACTGAAGTGAGCAAGATGCTGTTTTAAATTGCAGCTAGAGAGGTTCAGGTCTGATATCAGGTAGACTACTTTGGTACATACAAATGGTATTGGGAAACTTGAGAGAAATGGCAAAGGTTGCAGGAACCTCTTCCCTTTGTAAGATATAGAGGCTTTAATGTGTCATAGGCGTGGTCTCTTGGGATCCTTGCTGGTAGTGAGGTCACAGCTCACGGGGCCAGCCATGTCTCCCACTGGAGTGAGTGTGAGGGCAGAGTTCCATGATATTCAGCCTGGGTCTCTTTTGCAGTCTAGCTCCAAGAAGGGCATGTGGCTGGTGTACCATGACTCCAGCTGCAAGCTTCCTGAGGCTGAGACCATGCCTGATTTGCTTCTTCTTAGGCTAACCCAATGCCAGACATGATTGGTGCTGAAGACATGTTCAATGGGTAACAAACAAGGGCTTGTCACAGGGGATGGAATGGTTCGTCTTTCTGATCTTGCTTTCTGGAAGGCAGTGGTAGTAGTGCCTATCATGTCTTACAGAGGGCCAAAGACCCTAGGAAGTCTACAAAGAAACCTCATTTTCTGTCTTATCGGGACTCCATCTTTAGACTGAGCCCTGGACCCTTAGATCAGAGACAAAAAGGGGCCAGAAGCCTGGGAGAATATGGGAGGGAGGCAGAGAAAGCTTGCCTTCCTTCTATCCAGAAGTTTGTCTTTTCTTTCTGGTCTGTGTGAAGGCTCATCCTTCTATTTGTGACCTTCATTTTCTGGCCAACTGCTAGAGTACCTGGGTCTTCTCTCTGTTGGCAGAGATCTATCTGGGTCCAGGGAAGGTGGAGAGGGCATGTGCTGGCCTCTAGCTGTGGGGAGAGGCCAAAAAATTCCTCTTGGAGTACACCCCATTGTTATAAACATGGAGGAGGGAGTGGTGATTCCCAGTGTCTCTTATTTCCTCTGTTTCCTGGGAATAAATTTCAAACTCTCCTAGGGATCATTACCAAAGAAATCCAAGACCTCTTGAAGGGCAGAGGGACTCCAGGGAGCTGTTAGAAGGCAAAAGTCCTCTGCTGGGAGACTAGAAGATAAAATGCAGTCTTGTGCCACTGGATGAGTTTTGATTTTGATTTCTTATAAACCACTTGTCCCCAAGGGGAACTGCCAATAGACAGGCAGTCCACCCTCCAGCCCACCTTCTCCGCCCTCACCTTGGTTCCTCCTGAGTGTCTAACCAAGTTGTGACTTCAGAGAAGGTTTTGCCAGCACAAATGTATGCATAGGGGCTCTCCTCCAGGGAGCCAGAATGATGTGGTCAGAGTCTTGCCACTTTTATTAGCAAACACTGAATTTCTAGCAGCAGCTTTTTCCTGCTGGGTGCGTGACACAGAACTGGTCACAAGCTCCAAGACATGGTCCCTAGGTCTGCAGCTCTGGCAGTACCTGTGATATTCTTTTGCACATGCCCAGCCTGGGAGCACCTTGTAAACAGGGGCCAGATCTCCTCTTTGTTTCCTCCACCTCTCTGAACAGAGTCTGGGATGGGGTTGGTGCTGAAGGGGCGAAGAAGCTGTCTGTCAGTGTTCTATAGATACCAGGGAATCCTTCCTGTCCTAGTTTGTGTTTCCCTCAGTGGTCCTTCTTTCTCAGATATTCCTAAGCCAGCCTAATTGGTCCTCCCTGCTCCTCTGCTCCGCACCTCACCCAGCCCCCTCCTCTGTCCTCTTCCCACCCTTGTCCTGTAGACCCACAGCCACCCTTGCTCTGCACATTGATCTTCCTCATTTAGCTGCTATGTGTTAGCCAGTGGTGACCTACCGTACTGCATCTCACCTCTCCATTCCTCTGCACTGGCTCCTCCTGCCCTGTGGGCCTGTCCCCCTGGGAATGGCAGCACCATGCTCGTTGCTCCCCAGACCTGCTCCCTTCTGTACATCCTCTCCTCACCATCAGTGTAAGATTTCTGAATGGAAAATTTGACTCTGTCACTCTCTAGCTTCAAATCCTTCAGAGTTCAGTGTTAGACTTTTGTTTAGCAATGGTATTCATTGAGTACCTACTGTCTTCCAGGGCTTTAGGTAAAGTCTTAACTCCTGGGCACACACATGAGGTCCTTCATGAGCTGCCTTTCCCAGAGTCCCTCCCTCCCTGCCTCCCCCAAGTACACTCACCTCCTCCTGTGACTATCTCTACCCTCTTGCTCCATCAGCCTCTCTTACCTTCTTTAATGCATCTTAGACTTAGTTCTAACATCTCCCCCACCCCCAGAAACCTTCCCTGAATGCCTCCCCCAGGCTTGTCTGAATGTAGCCATTGGGTTGGGATTGCTGTGGCATCTGTAATTCCACTGCACTCCTTATCCAGCCTAGCTGTGCACCATCCTTTCAGTCTCCCTTCCCCTCTGTGAGTACTACAGGGTGGGGCCAGCCCTGAGTCCTCACGTCTTGTGATAGGGACCAAATGTTTTTGTCTTCCTGAAATTCATGTGCTGAAATCCTGACCCCCACAGTGATGGTATGAGGAAGTAAGGTCTTTGGAAGGTAAGTTATGAGGGCTTTGGGATCAGTATTCTTATAAAAGAGGCTTAAAGGAGTTTGTCTGCACCACCCATATAAGGACACATGAGAAGACGTTGTCTATGAGTCAGACCGTGAGCTCTCATGAGGTACCAAATCTGCTGGCACCTTGATCTTGAAGGTCCAGCCTCCAGACTGTGAGAAATAAATTTCTGTCTTTTATGAGAGACATTGTGCTTGGTATTTTTGTTATAGCAGCCTAAATGGACTAAGATGACTGCACACAGAGATTTGGAATGATCAGTCATTTTTATTGGCTCTTATTTATAACATTTTACTTTATTCTTAAGTTTCTTTTTAAGTCATATGCTCTGAAGTAGGGTTGGGTCTCAGTATAGTTTGGATCTGGGATGTCCCCTAGAGGCCCAGGTGTTAAAGGCTTAGTTCCCAGAATGGTGCTAAAGGGAGATGGTAGAAATTTTAAGGGGTGAGTAGGCAGTCTTAGGCCACTGGGGTATGCCTTTGAAGAAGATATTGGGCCCTTTTTCATTCTCTTTTTTTACATTTTGTTTGTACTTCTCGGCATGTGGTAAATGACTTTGCTCTGCTACACTCTCCCGCCACAAGGTATAGCCTGAGACTGGCACCAAAGCATCAGGGCTAACTGACCATGGCCTGAACCCTCCAAAAGTGGAAGCCTAAATGAACCCTGTCCTTCTACAAACTGAATATCATAGGTGTTTGTTATAGGATGGAAAGCTGTCTAACATGGGCCTGCTGAATAATAATGACAGTTGTAATTTATTAAGTGTTTACTATTTGTTAAGCCTCTGCTAAACTCTTTACACTCATTAATATTCTTATTAAATCATCATTACACAGGTTGATACTATTGAGCATTCTCCATTTTACAGATCAAAAATTGAGGCTCAGAGAAAGTAATCACTTTACCCAAAGCCGTACAGTTAGTGACTATTAAAGCCTGCACTTGAACCCAAGGTTTGGGCACTTAACCACTGGGCTATCCTGGTGCCAGCTGCCACACTGAATAAGCTCACCTGGCCTTGCTCCCTGGGGACCAGGTTGTTGCTAGAGGTAGGAAGTGACTTGGAACCCAGCTCCTAGCTGAGTCTTGGTATCTGCAGTGCTCTGTGGCTGCTGTCCCTTTTCACTGGGCACACCCTGCACACATGCCAACAGGAAGTCCTGTTGCCCCTAATCCCAGCGGGCTTCTTTCTGGAGGAAGATGTTGTTCCATTGTGCAGGAGGGTAGCAAGCAGGAAGGATGAGCTGGGGACTCCCCACTGGTTCCCTGTTCAATGGCAGTAAGCCAGAGTATTAGGGTGGGTGGGGAGCTTTAAGGGACCACAGGAAACTTAATTTTGGCTTCGAGCCTGTGGCAGAGCTAAATGACTGGAAAGCCCCTGGGGGAAGAAGGTGAACAGTCAGTGCAGTAGTAGCTGACAGATGTACCACATGCCAGCCCCAAGATCAAGTCACTTATGGGGTACCCTGGCAGAAGTGGCTTCTGTGCCCAAGCAAGCCAGTCACACCCTGTGGGGGGCTGGCAGCATTAAACACAGAGGGCAAAAGCTTCAAAGGTTTCCTGGGGTCCAGGATTTTGACTGATTTCCCAACTAGAGAACTCACCCAGGGAGCAAGCTCCTAAACTAACAACCAACCAGCGAAGGAGGAAGGGTTTCTTCTGCCTCCTTTCTAAAAAAGAAGATCTGACTGCAGGTCAAGGTGGGGCTGTGGAGGGTGCTGTCCGGACTTGCATTTGCACGCATAGAAAAATATTGACAGCATGGCCAGCAGAAAGGAATCTGTCTCCTAGCTGAGTGGTATGGCCTGAGATTTTGCATTTCTTCAAGCTCCACTCCCAGGTGAAGCCTATGTGGCAGGTTCTGCTGATGTGGCATCACCTCTGACTGTGAGTCCTGGAACATATTAAATAATCTCAAGTAAGATGAGGATGAAGCCACTGATAGGCCGCAGAAAACAGTTGGCACATCGTAGGTGTTCCATGCATTTGCCTTTTTGTTCCTTGTTCCAGATGATTTTATATCCTTTATTTCATTTGAGCCCCCAAAGCAATCAGAGAAAATATTGTTCATCTGTGTTTTATACATAAATATTCACCAATACTTGGGTTATTGACTGAGGTGGACTAGAACCAGGGATTCCTACAGCACTTTGCCTCTTGACCAGATGAGAGATTCATGTGTCCACCAGCTGAGGAGCGAGTTATACAGACAGTAAAAATCCTAACCATACTGTAGAAATCTGACAGGGCTCTTGCTGGGCAGGCAGCCACAGCTGGCCTTCTGGAATCCTGGGAGACAGCTCGAAACTTGGAAGACAATGTTCCATTACACGGTTTCCCCCGGGCCTGCTTGCATGTTGATCTCAACAAGCATTTAGGGGAAGAACAAATGTTTGGACCATCTTTCCCTATGGGGAGGAAAGTGACTGGCATTGACATAAAAGGTAGAGCTGCTCTTGTCCCCTCTGAGGCTCAGGGACCTGGCTCTTCTCCCTGACTCCAGCCATCAGAAGCATCTGGATAGGCAGGGCTCAGAGAAGACAGCAGAGTAGAGCCCTGGCCAGGCCCTGCATCTGGCAGCCACAGCTCTGAGGAGGTCGGAACAGTTCAGCACATTCTTCCCTTTCTCCACAGCCCAGAGGGCCACATGTTGGTCATGGCCTCTCCAATTGCCTAGCCAACACCCCTGTGCTGGACAGAGCCCAGGAAAACCTGGCTGGGGCTCTGGAAGTTCTCATAGGCCATTTCATCCATATGCCCGAGTCGTTCCCATGGGACTTATGTGAGTCCCAGTGGTCAGAAAAGCAGATGGAGGCCCAGGAGACAGCCAAAGACACAGTGGCGTTCTGGCCCGGGATATGGTTGTATGACGTATTTGGGACTGAGCCCTGTGTGAGCCATGGCTTCCAATTCTTGTGCAGAATTTGGGACACTTGTCATAAGGGATTTCCAGATGGTATTCCTGCACACACTTCCATTTTAGCCATTCATGAGTGTCCCCAAAGTTCCTCCACATGTGGCCTTTGTCATTTTGCTGAGGCAGGAAATTGAGTCCCATGTGTTGTGAGGCTAGCAAACAGCAGTGAGCTTCTTGGTTAGCAAGGAGCCAAGCTGTGGCCTGGCTTGGCCTCTTGGTCTGGCTACAACTTTCTCAATGAGTTTCCACAACTTTCTGAGAGCCAGATGCTGCCTTGTTTTACAGAGGAGTCTGGAGTGCCATAGGGCACTATACAATTGACACTTCAGAGATGAAAGAAGGCCTCAGGGCCAGCATTCCTCAAGGATGTCCAGGGTCTCCTGTACCCAATTTATGGGAGAGCCTCAGGACTACAGAAAAGTTAGGAAAGATGGAGATTGGATTTACCATAAAGCCACGATAGTAGTTTGATATCTAGAGGAAACATCCAGCCTGTTCTCTTATCGTGAGGTCCAGGAAAGAGATGTCATAGCCCCAGTGAGTCTTGTCCAGCAGGTCAGGGGTTAGCTGCCACTAGACTTGATATTCCATTAGAAAGGCACAGCTTTAGTGGGGCTGAAATCCTAGATTGCCAGCACCTCAACTACTGGTCCATTTCCTACTTAGCTCCAACACCACCTCAGGGAAGGCCAGTACCTCCAGGTCCCCCCATCATCAGCATAACAATCCAGTGTGACATGCCCTTGTATAAGCTCACAATTGTGAAGCACTTTCTACATGTGCTGTCTCACCAGGCCTGCACAACAAGATGAAAGTAGAGGCTTGTCTTTGTCTGTTCTGGATGTAACAAAATACTGGATGGCTTATAAACAACACAAAGCCATTTTTCACTATTGCAGAGACTAGGAAGTCCAAGATCAAGGTGCAGGCAGATTCAGAGTCTGAATCTGGTGAGAGTCTGGTTACTGGCTCATCTGGAGAGGCTCCAAGATGGTGCCTTCTCACTGCATCCTCACATAATAGAAGAGACAAAGGGTCTTTCTCATACTTCCTAATACCATTGTCTTGGGGGATAAGATTTCAATATATGAATTTTTGAGGGACACGGACATTAAGAAAATAGCATCATTATTATCTCCAATCTATGGATGAGAAAATTAGGGAGCAGACATTAGGGATTCTGCCACAGGTCACATGAGGGACTGCAGCCAAGGTCCAGATTTGCACAGCAACTAGAGGCTTCCCTTAATAGCCTGCTCATCTCTCGCCCATACTTGAAGAAATAACATGGTCTCATACTGGCCACATATCAATCCTGTGAGGCACATGAAAGCGTGTGTTGCATTCATCGCTCAGTATCCTCAGTATCCCACATCCCCCACAACTCCACCACTGCAAATACTAAAACGCCCAGGTGCTCAAGTCACTTACCTAAAAATGTAGTATTTCCATGTTACCTCTAGATTATTTATAGTACCTAATACAACACAAATGCCATGGGAAACAGTTTTTATACTCCGTAGTTTAGGGAATAATGGCAAGAAGAAAGACTCTGTACATGTTCAGTGCAGACACATTTTTCCAGATACTTTTGACCCCTGGTTGATTGAATCTTCAGATTCAGGACTTGAAAAAACAAAGGGTCCACTACATTGTCCCCATTTTACAGATCAGGATGTGATGTGTTCCACTTGTGCCCAGATTGTTCTGTTCGTGGATCAGGGGATGCTGGCCGTGTGTTGGGAAATGCAGGGGAGGACAAGAGCTGTGCATCCAGTCAGACGTTGGTATCCTGTTTAGAAAGATCCTTGCTACAGCAATCTTACCACTTTCACAGAAGGCTGTTATTTAAAGTAATTGTCCTTGCTAAATAGGCCTTGGTGAGGGGTTCCCTAGTGCAGTGCAGAGATCCAGGCAAGATGCAAGAGACAGGAACTAAATTCTGAAAAGCAGAGTGCTGCATTCTCCCCTTCCTCACATTCAATGTGCCTACTCTCTCAGCTTGGGTGTCTTCCCTTGTCTAACTGCAGACAGCACTCTAAACAAAGAATGGGCCCTGGCATTTCCTTGGCCTGGGTACATGGCCTGTGTGCTAGGTGTATGAGCCTGACCATCTCATCCCCGTGTGCACACCAGACTGCAAATGTGCCATGTATGAATTCACCTGAGCCTCTGCTCAAAAGTATACAACTGAATAATCCTTCAACCTTGGTCCATCTTATCCGCAGAGCCTTCTATTTTGGTGAGTTGTCAAAAGTAAATATCAAGTTCTCAGCATTTCTTTTGCGAGGAGGCCAGGACAGGCAGGTAATTTATTGAACAATACTTAAAATATACTCCCTCTGCAGTCTCTGGCACTGAATCAATCTCTCTCTCTCTCTCTCTCTCTCTCTCTCTCTCTCTCTCTCATTGCAGTCTGATTCTTGATTGTTTGATTGTTTATTCTCCTTACTGTCTCTTGTTTTTCTGTCTGGAGATTGACAGCTCCCTGCTAATACAGCTTGGAGATGCCAGGTGCTGGTGGAAGCCACACCTCACTGCCTCGGCTTTCCTCCCAGAGCTGACTGCTCTGCAGTGGATTCCCACACACTGTGGTGGCTCCAGTCTGCATCCCGTGTGAGAGGCCGATGGATGAGGTCAAATCCTGGTGCTGTAGAAGGCTCAGGAATCAGAGGCATGGATGTGATGATGTGCGGAGTTATGGACTAGCTAACAAGACTCTCAACACCAGCAAGTCTGCTGCTACTTTAAATTTATCCTCTTCCCAATGCTCTAGACTTTTAAGCAGCCCATATCTTGTGACCCTATGAGCCAGTCTGTGGCCCACTGATGAGATTTAGAGAGAATGAGATACATTAGCATTCTCCGTCATCTCCACTTCCAAGATGAAGTGACTAAGGCCAGCCAAGACAAAGAAAGCTATATTATTGGAAAATAGCATTGTTTAAATGTCAACCATTTGTTGAGTACCATGCTAGGTGCTTGAAACTACTCTACTGCCTCATTTAATTTTGCACAATACATATTATCTCCATTTTATAGAAGAGAAAACTGTGGCTCAGAAGAGGTATGTAGTCGGCCGCAAGCCAATGTGTCAGTTGGTATTCATGACTCTACATAGATTAAACCTAGATAATTTGGGAGGAAGATATGTATAGTTTATAGAATGTATGGGGAGCTTAGAAAACATGCATGAGCCAAGATAGCCCAGACTACACCCGGCAGGGCCCGTTAAGCATCACTGGCCTGGACAACAGATGCTGCTTTGGCCGCTGCTAAAATGTATTTTAAATTCTTTCTGCACCTTTATGTTCCTGTCTTTACAAACAAATTCTCAAATAAATCATCTGAGGTATGTGCTACACCTCAATGCCAGAGGGATGGGTATCTCTGGTAGGCCCTGGTGATAACCAAGATCACTTGATTAGTTCCCAGTACAGAAAGGGATTCTCAAACTGAGCAGCCAACATCCAGTGCCCCAGCAAACCAGACCAATGTTCCCAGCCAGCACACAGGTGGTAAGAGGTTGAGCAAGTACAGGGTATGTCGTCCCTGGTTTCAAGTCATGTGCTAGATCTACCACAGTCAGGGATAGAGTCCAGAACATGAACAACTGGTAGGGTCTTGGCTCTGGGAAATCAGAACAGGGGACAGCAGAAAGAGCAACTTCAGCCTTGGCAGTGCCCACCAACTTACTGCAATCTACAAATGAAGTAAAATCAGAACTCAGGACTTCTGGGGCCTGGGGTTGTAGATTACTGGTAGAGTTCTTGCCTGGCAGGCATGAGGTCCTGGGTTTTATCCCCAGCACCAAAAGCAAAACAAAACAGCAGCAAAAGTGGCTCCTGGATACCCAGGCAGAGTCCATCCTTCCTAAACTTTTTCAAATCCTAGAAAATGATAGTGCTTGATGACACCCTGGTTTTAATTTGAGATAACTAAGACAGATAGACAGATAGATAATAGATGATAGATAGATAGATAGATAGGGAGAAGGCAATTACATTTTTATATTATATTATTATAGTAATAAAATTCCCTTAAACACCAGACTTTTATATCCTACTGCCTCCATGTAAATGCGGAATAGATATCCCAGAAATACCACACCAATCTTTGCACACCTGCTTTCCCTGCCATCACCACCAACTCCCTCTACCTGCAGTCTCTCCAGCTCAGTTAACTTCTTGCTTATCCTGCTATTTGCTTGGGCCCAAACCTTTCGAACCATCTTCAGTTCCTTCATCTTCTATATCCTCTTCTTGTCCTGATATGTATTATATACTATATATGTACATATCTTATGTATTGTACAGCAGAACATCCTCTGACTTTTTCCTTTGGTGTATATTAATAAACTTGCCATTTTCACTGCTATCATTTGTTCCAGTCAGCACCACCTTTTCTTTGGAGACTTACACCAGGCACCTATCTTGCCCCCCTACTTCTGATTATCTTTTCTCAATATAATGGTTAGCATCATCCTTAAAAAGCATTCCTCAGATAGATGCTTCTCAAATGGGAAGGGGACCAAGAGATGAAGGGTACAGGGAGGGAGGGAGGGTAGCAAAAGGGAATGTAAAAAGGAGTTCGGATGAGTTATGTACATGTACCAACTCCATACAAGGAATGTAAACATTATGTACTATAAACATCCTAATTTTCAAAAGACACACATCAGATAATGTCATTTTTCTGCTTCAAATCTCCTATGATGCCCAATTCACCCAGTCAAGAGCAACATTCCTTTTTTTTTTTTTTTTTTTTTTAAAAAAGAGTTTTGCTTTGAAGCCGAGGTGGGTCTCAAACATACAGCAACCTTCCTGTCTCAGTCCCTCGAGTACTAGAATTACAGATATGCACCATCATGCCTGGCAAGAGCAATATTCTTAAAGTGTCTTACACATCACCCTCCATTCTGGTCTCCATCACCTCCCTGACCTCATCTGCTACTGTCTTCTATGCTGACTTCTTTCTGGCCAAAATGTTTCCTTTCTGTTGTGAGAATATACTAAGTTTGCTCCACCCTGGGCCCTTGCGCGCGCTCTTTCATCTGTCTGAACACTTGTCTCCAGAAGTCTACATGGCTTTCGTCTTTTCCACCTTTAAATATTTGCTAATTTTTTTCATCTAATAAGTCCTGCTCTGACCAATTTATTTTCTCAGCATACTCTGCTCAATGCTCAACTTTTCCATAGTGTTTGTCACATAATACACTACATTTATTGTATTAATTTTCCTTTGCCTCTCTCCACTAGAAGTCAACTCCATAAGGACAAAGTTCGTCTGCTGAGTGATGTATTTTCTAGAGTGGGAATGTCTCCTGGCCCTCAATTCATATTTGTTGTAGAAGTGAATAAAAGTACAAATTATTAGGGATGATGTTAAAATTTATATTTACACTTAATTTAGATGTTAATCATTAGAAAATATTTTCTAATTTTAAAGCAATAACTTAAAATTTTTCTCATGAATGTAATGCTTTGTGTTTGAAATGGTTCAAGGTAAATCTTGTTTCAAGTTTTCAATACTGCTCTCTTCAAATTCTCGATAATCTCCATTGACAAGAAGCTCCACATGCAAAAGCCAACAGCACAGTCAAAAATTTACAACAGTTGAAATTATATTTAAAGACTCTTAGAACTCTTTTCTTTCCTTGATAGACATAATGCTAAAATATCTTGTGATCATGCTAATGGATTTGAATGGTATCAAACTTTTTCATGCATAGTACTTCAAAATAGTGTTGCTGCTCTAACCCATAGCTGGTGGGTGCATTGTTAGAGCAGTCATTTTAAAGTCGGCATGAATGCTATTGCAAGGCACAGGAGCTGTCAATGTTTAGAAGCATTTGATCTTGAAGACAGAGAGTTGGGCACTGTCTGGAGCTGATCTGATAAAACCCTGCCAGCCTCCCTCCCTCATTCCTGGCTCTCAGCACCTTGGGGGCTTGGCCATGCTTCTGGGGCACTTGGAACCTAAAATTCTCCAGCAACTCCATGGGCCCCTTGCTCTAAAGTGTGGTAATCTGTTTTGAGATGGTAATTCAAGTAAACATCCAGGTGATGAGGCCTCTCCTAGACCATGTTTATAGCATGTCACAGTCTAGCAAAGTGTGATGGAGTTGCTTGGGGTCCTGCCTGCTAGCATCCGTGGCACATACGCTTGCATTGCTTGGGCTGGAGTCTACTACTAACTAGCTGCGTATCCTTTACTAGGTTGACTTACTTCTCTGAACTTGAGTTTCCTTGTTTATTATTGGGGAATTTGAATAAAATTGATATTTGTCAAGTACTTGTCATGGATACCTAGGGTTGTAGAGAAGTGTTTAAAGGAATAATTTGGAATAGAGCAGGAGCAGGAAGGGTTCCACTGACAGAGACTGTTCCTCATTTCTCTATTCAACCAGAGCACCTCACTTAGGTCAATTTTCTATCTTGATATCCTATAGAAGATTTGGGGAGAAAGAGAGACTTCTGCAGCTCACATAAGCATTTAGATGACTCCCATCCCTGCATTCTCTACCTCCCATTGTCCTTGTACAAGGACAAGAAAATGAGTCTCAATGAACTTCTTACATATTTTACTATAAAAATGCCACTTTCTTTAACAAAAATAAGACAAGAACCCCCAAAGTGGCTATTGGAAAGGATTTTCCTGATATGGTGGTGTGGGTGGCCCACACATCTTGTCTGTATCTAAGAGTCATCTTCCCTTTGGGACCTTTCCATATGGCTGTTGCTGAAACTAACCCACTGTCTCTAATACTCAGTCTCAGAGGAGATCCTTTCTTCCTGTGGCACAAGGAAGACAAAGTTGGAACTTGCTTCAAGTAATTCTTTTTGAGGCACTTGTGAATAGCAAAAGGGAAAAATAGAGAATATAATGCAGCTGGGCCATCTGGTTCTCCAGCTGTGACCAGCCTGCTAGGTCTTGAAGGTCCTAGACAATCTGCCTTGGTCCCAAGAGTTCTGTATCTCTGGATTTCCTCCGTGGGGAAGCCAGAACTTCATTGTCCACTAGCTAGCAGTACCCAGGTAAGATGTTTCCAACCTCCATATCCACACCTATCTCATGTGCTTAAGAGACATTTGTAGGTTTCTTGTAGGAAGACCTTCTTTTCTTTGATGGTAGCAATACTAGGGTCCTAGTCACATCCTCTTTGCTGGGCCTAAATATCTGACATTCACAATTTAAAAGAGGAGAGATTTATTTTGGCTGGTGGGTCAGTCCATGGTGAGCTGGCTCCAGGGTAAAAATAGGATGGCAGAAGGACAAAATGGAGGAAAAGTTACTCAGTCCCTGGCAGCAAGGAAGCAGAAAGGAGGAGTCTGGGATAAGGGATAAGGATATACCCTTCAAGGTCATGCTCCCAGGGTTGTACCTCCACCTGGGTCCCACCTCCTAAGAGCACATGAAGCTACTGAATGCAGTACGTAAATCTGCTGATGAGTATAGCATTCCTGTGATCCAATCACCTTCCAAACACATGAGGCTTTTGGGGGACCTGTTAGATTTTAAGTGTTACAATTACCCACTCCTCCTGGAGTGATTCTACTTCTTACAGGAGCCCCCTATAGGTTAACTATGGCAACAGCACAAGTGGTTCTAACAAAAAAAAGCTGACTCTGGTTATGAAGGAGTCATGTCCTTTATAGATGTCAAAGAACAGAAAGGTGCAACCATTTTTCTGTTATGCCATGTTTGTTAGGAGCAGAGAAAGGATTTGGTTGTGGGGCCCTGTATGTGACACTAGAGGTTTTGATCTAATCAAGTGCTTTTCCCAGACACCTGTGGGAAAAGGTAAACCCATTGGCCCCAGATCTCTCATTTGATCCTAAAATGATGGAGAAGGGAGCACAGGCAGGGTGAGTTTAAGTGCCCCGCTAGCCCCACAATACCTCTGCTGAGAACTTAGCCCCCACAGGGGTGGCTTTATTCGGATAAAGACAATCTGGCATTTGTGGTATCTGTAGCACAAGTCCCCTCAATGGGTAATTGTAACTTCCAAAAGCTTAGGGACAAAAATGCAGAGAATGTCAAAGCCTAAGACTTCCCCTTTCCCAAAGACTCTGCAATTTGCATGTACACTTTTGTTTGCTTATTTATTCTGTTGCTTCAAATTAGGAGTGAAAACCAGCACCAAGAAACAAGAGACATTCCTCAGGATGGAATTACCTTTTCAGCCTTGGGGTTTGATTTTGCCAAGACAGTTTGAAGTCTGTTATACTCTTGCAACACATCAAAATATCCTAAGATTTCCCTTTCATCTGCTGGCTTCCAGAGCTGCTAGGTCTAATTTAGGAGGAAGGAGAAGCTGGCTCTTTCTGGGCTTCTGGAGTCGCTGCAAGTATCTCCAGACCTCCCCCCCAACCCCCACCCCAGGCAGAGTTCCATACTTAGAAAGCTTTTCCTGAATCTTAGTTCTGGGGAGGCAGCTGGGAACCTGAAGAAGGGTGCCAGGAGAGGATTCATCTCTCATTGTCTTTGACCCTGGCTGAGGTTCATCTCCCACTGTCTTTTGATCCCAGCTGGAGGCCAAATGCTTGAACTCCTGCCTGTCTGGGTATGGCCTGGAGGGGTGCAGAGGAAAGTCAGGACATCTTGTCAGAACCTGACTTCTGCTTAATAAGGGTCTGCTCTTGGGTAGGATATTTTAACTTTCCAAGCCTCCGTTTCCTCATCTATGAAATGGAGATGCAATAATATTCTATACATTCTCTTCTCATGATGGTG
>RJWM01021836.1:0-34631 GCA_004363535.1 Dasyprocta punctata
GGCTTCATGGCAGGTGACATCATGGCGGGAACTACACAAGAATTCATAAGACAAGAAGGGGTGGGGGAGCTTTTTTACCTAAACCTAAATCCCTTCGGAAGGCATGTCTACAAGGCCTCACCTTTAGCAGTCCTAACACTTCCTGACATTGTTACTCTGAACTTTCAATGCATGAACTTCTGGGGGCATACTGAAATCTTAGCTAAACCATAATACCTAATTATTGGGCAACAGTCAGACCTAGGTAATCAGAATATTAATTTACACTTTCAGTAGTATTTATGTTTACTGAGGAAATTTGGATTTCTAATTTAAAAATTACCTTAATTATAACTGATTATAATATAGGATGTTTTGATATTCCTGTATCATTTTACAGTAAGTTTATTTATTTTTTTATTTTAAAGAGAGAAAAACAAAAATCAAGAAGCAAACAAACCAGGGCTGGGGGGTATATCTCAGCAGCATAAGTGCCTGCCTGGAAAGCACAAGTTGATGAGTTCAAATCCTGGTATTAAAAAATTCCAAAAAACAAAACAAAACAAAAAACAAAAGCAAAATGACAACAACAACAACAACAGACAGTAGCAATATAGGATTTCAAAACAAGATGATAGGAATTTAACAATGGTTGTTGTATTGCATATTGTTATCTTCAAAATAGTTGCTCAGGTTACCAGATACAGGCATGCAAGATCGATCAAACAATTTAATTTCCCTTTGAGCAGTTTCTTTCCTTTTTACTATATCTGTTGTAACTTTTGGATCTTATTTATTCTTTCAGTTTCTTACAGTAGCGAGACAATATGGTGTTTACACATGCAAGTCTGATTTATTTCACTTATGAGTATGGTTTCTAGTTGTATCTATTTACCTATAAAAGCCTTGAGTTTATCATTCTTTATGACTGAGTAGTATTCCATTATATAAAAATACCACATCTTTCTTATTTATTCCTCAGTTGATGGGCATTTGGGTTGTTTCCAAGATCTGGCTATTACAAATTTTGCAGCTATAAACATGGGTGCACATGTATCGCTGTGGTATGATGTTTTCAGTTCTTCTGGGAAAATATTCAGAAGGGAATAACTTTAATTGTAGACATATTTGGCAAACTACAGAAATACATTTTACATTATGAGTATATGTGAAACGTGTACATTTTTAAAGAACTAAAAATCTCATTGAATGTGATTTATTACATATATGCACTCAGTTTTCTTTCAGAAACTGTATCATTTCTAAAACTGCTACTTGAGACCAGTTAAATTGTTTTAATGAACTACTAATGGATCCTGATCCACAGTTTGGAGAACACTAATAGAACAGGGTGGTAATTTTTAAAGGCTAGAAATTCCAGGATCTTTATACAAATGTCCAAGGGGCATCACTAAAATGAAGTTTCAAAAAATAAAGTGTAGTACGTGATAGTTATTAAACCTTTCTGAAACAAAAAAAGTTTTTGTAGCATGTAATCTCAGAAAGCGTTCTCCATTTTTGACATTATAGTTAATGATTTGACTTTTAAAAATAAGTGTTTATTCTTTTCTCAGGCAACCACAATTGAGCTAATGCCAAAAACCAGAACTGGGACATTTGCTACTAATAGAAGCATGTGATGTAAGAGCTAGCCATTTCATCACAAGAATCCTCACCCTTGTAAATTTCAGAGAAGCCTGAAGACATATATTGTAGTATAATTTTTATAGGAACTAAATAAAGCATTTGAAATAGTGAATGAGCCACTTCATGTACTGAAATGGACTTTTTCATGTGAGATAACATAGCCCTAGGGAATCAACACTGACAAATGACTTTGAATATAAAATGTGGCATTGAAATTTTTATTTGTTGTAATTTTGTACTTGCAGAGACTGTTGGGTAACTTGCTAAACTTGGTAAGTTACCTTTAGGAACTTTTAATGTTTAATACTGCAGGTGCATAATTCTGTATTCTAAATGTGTATTTTGGAAGTCAGGTAGAATATTAATAATCATTTCTAAAACATAAAGCTGCTTGTTACTGTTTATTTGAAAACTTTATTGCTAGGTCTTGGCGGCTGTCTTCTGAGGTAGAACATACTATACTGATATATTCGCAGTGTACTTCTCTCTGTTTTATCTAGTTGCAGTATAAAGCATGTCAGCTGGCTCTGGAGAGTGCTAAATTACTGGACTACAGATTAGAGAATCTGATTTTCTATTTTATGTTTGAAGATTCATCAGTGATTATCAAATTCAAAATATGCCAGTGGCCTACACTTTCACTCATAAAATCAGATTGTGCCTAATATTTTCTGTATTTAAAATCTCATTTTTACTTTTATTAGTGGATCTCGTTATGTTGAAATTGAAGTTGTTAATGAAAACAAGGTTCTTGATTATTCATATTCTCAAAGATAATATAAAGTATCTTTTTGTTACATTCTCTCCTTTCAATATAAATATTTAAATAAGTCAGTAAGTCAGAATTATATACAATTAAATATGAGTTATAAATATTTTATGACCATTTATGCACATTTACGTAGTTTTATGCACATTAATGTATATTATTTTTGGTGGAAGGATTACAATTTTGGTTTAAAGGGCAAAAAAATTTAAAATATCCTCAAGCAGATTAAAATTATTTTGTGTTTTAAAAAATTGTGAGCAGAGCATATTTCTGTGGAACTTCTCTCATTTGTTTTTATTTCTGTGGATGCCTTTTAAGTATTTTAGATATATTTTTCTCATTATCTTCCTTATATCTTTTGAATTTAAAGCTCTTCTGAGATAAATTTTCAATTTTTACTGTTGAAAGTATCTGCAAGTGTAATACAATATTAGATCTTTTAAAAAAATTTTGAATACTAGACTCTTCATTGTTCTTTTTAGGAACTGATGGAATATAAAAATGATCACACTGATTATTATGCCCCATCATATTTTCATTTATCGATTACTAGAAAGCACAGAAATAAATTTGTGTGGGAACTGAACAGTATTTAAACATAATGTAGTTTTATTTCTAACATTGTTTTAATTCCTTTTTTCAGTCCTCTTGTGTGTTTATTATAAATTGATCTAAATACTTACCTGTTAACAAGATTGGATTTTAAATAAATAAAATACAGATGTTAGTTTGTAGGATAGATTGAAAGAATCTGTCTGTTGAATTTGTTTTTCTGGTCCTGGTGCCCAAACCCAGTCTTTGTGTTTGCTAGGCAAGCTGTATCAATAAACTACATCCCTAGCGTTATTTCTTAGAATATATTTATAAGGCAATTCAGTGAGAAAATAACTGTATTCTTTTCAGTAATTCTTAATTTTTTCTTTTTTTGGCATCATATGATCTTTTAATAACCCTTTGAAGGCTATGGATACTCTCTAGAACATGCCCAGGAAGATCCATAGATTTCTGGTCGAGAACTCTGTAACTGTTTTCACTATAGTTGTACTCTTTTCTTTCAAAGTTAACAGATAGAAATAAAAACAGAGAATGATTTGTGGATGCATTTTATATTTTCCTATTTAGTTACTTGAAATATTCTTACCAAATTTGGACATTGTTTTGGGTTAGTTTTAGGATGAAAGTTAACAGTTGATTAACAGTTGACAGAATTCATGAGTTAATGCCTGTATATAGTATTAAGTGAGAACAATACAGAAAGATATGTAAGCAATATTCTCTTGCTTCGTATTTCCAGTCCCTGATTTTTTTCAGTAGATACATTTAATTATTTGTTTTAAATAGTTGGTGTGGTTACTTCAGTACTTTGAAAGAATATGCATTTACTTTTCTCTTTGATATGAGGTCAGATTTTTGCATTATCTTTTAATGATAAGATTTTTAGCTCCCCTACTTCCACTTCTCCTTTTGTCTTTAAATGTTTGCAGTTATTAGTTTACTTCATCTATTCCTTTACTTTGATGCTGTAAACAATGTTCTCTTATCTCTATTTGTTATAGTAAATTCATGTATTGCTTAACTGCATACTGTGCAAGATGTACATCATCTTGCTCCTATCCTCCTATCTTACCAAATTTTATTGACAGCCAGACTGTTGTTTGTTATAGTGTTATTTTTGACACTGGTAATTAGTGAAGTTTATATTCTTTTCTACATTTATGTTGAATTTTTTTGGTTTTGGTATGAAGCAAAAATTCTGATTCTGAAATTTTTTGTTACTTCCAAAATTTGTTTTTGAATGATCTGCTTCCCTCAGGATGTTTTTGTTTTGCTTTTGTTTTGTTTTAGTTTTGAAGGCGGAAATATTTTTCTTTCACATCATCTATGATCCTTGTCACTTCATATTAATGAATGAAGTTTAGGTTAATATTTCTGGGTAAATGAAATGGTTTGGTTTTTTTTTTTCTATTCTCATTGCTTAGTTTTTTTCCATAATAAATATGTTGAAATTCTCTACATGGATAAGACTTAACTTGAAATGTTTAGAGAGGGGAAGATCTAATTTATTAATATGCAGTATGTATTAATTGTCTTAGGTTCCATGCATGCTGCTAGGTTCAGGGATCATAAAGTTGAGGTAATAGAGTCCTTGTCAAATATAATGGGCAATTATAATTCTGTGCAGAGTATAAAAATACCTTTGAAAATCTAGTCGTCTCCCATTTTATAATTCTTAATATTAGGCAGATTGTTGTGCCCAAGGTTTCACAGCGAGTTAATGACTAAAGTGGCATTCTAAGATTTCTTGTGTCTGATCTTGTTCTTTTTCTAGAAGCAGATAGCCAGGCTCCTGAGTTTGGAAAACTGGAGCAGGGTACGAAGCTTAGGATTCAGGTGTGAAAAAAGGCTATGTATGTTACCTTTTTACAAGACTCAATTTTAGAATAGTAAAGCTAGAGATTACTTGTTGGGGACTTAAAGAAGCATCTTTACTAGAGAAGTCCACATGGCAGAACTATGGGAAACATCTAGAAACTGTAGAAAGGTTAAGAAGCTGAGGGTTGCTTCTATCTGACAGTCCACAAGAAACTGGGACCCTAGTTCACATACTGCAGGTGGATGAGTGCCACCCACAGTAAAGACTGGAAGGAAGCTTTTCTCCTTGAGCCTCTAGGTGAGTGTGAGGCTGAAGTCTTTTCATTCAGCCTGAGCAGTTGACTTGGATGCTCAAGTTTCTGAGCCACAGAAGCTGTGGAATTATAAGTGATCATTGTTTTAAATCTCTTTAAATTTTTAGTAATTGTTACATAGCAGTAGAAGCAAATACATTTGTTTGTGTTGAAGTATATTGTATTCTTCGGCCTAATGCCATTGTATAATAAACATAATGCGTTCCCATGTAATGGTCCACTTTTCTGTGTTGATTTTGACATGATGGGTTTGCACTGGTAATAAACATAACAAAATATAGTGATATGATGATATGTGTGGCACTATAAACATTAAAATTATAATTGTGGCACTGCAATTTATGGTCCTTTGAACAACAGTGTGAAGTGATAACTTCACATATAGTCTGTCTTAACTACTCAGTGTTTTTTTGTTCTGTTCTTGTAGCATGAAAGCAGCCATAATAATATGTATGAATTACATGGCTTCATTCTTATACAGCTTTATTTATGAACACTAAATTAGAAAGTCTTATTAAAGTTTTCACCTTTCACAAGTATTATTCTTGGTATTTTTCAAACTATTTAAAGATGTAAAGACTACTCTTAGCTTGAAGTCTGTATAAAAATAAAAAATAAAAAATGGGTGGAAGTTAACCTGCAGGCTATAGTTTGCTGACTCCTGGAATATACAAACAAGAGAGCAATTCTACTGTTTCTCTCTTGCTCTCATTTTTACCCTCTATCTCTTCATTTTTTCCCTTTTTCTCCTCCCTCCCCCTCTCCCTGTCTCTCTCCCTCTCTCTTTTTCTCTTTAGTTTTTGTTTCTCTTTTCCCTCCTACCCCTTCTTCCATTCCTCCCCTGCCCAACCCTTCCTACCTGTCTGTCTTTCTTTTTTTGTCTTTGTTTCTTTATCCCCAGGTCTGTAATACTTTTTGGTAAGTTCTATGATAAAGCCAGTAGTAGCACTATTTGAGACTCTTAATAAAGAAAAATTTTAATAAAATACCAAATGTATTATAAATTTAAAAAATGCTGTTGCAGGCTTATAAGTAGTTACTTGACTGTGCTGAACTGAATGGACTAAAATAGGAAATGGCAGAACTTCTTTCTAACCACTATTAACACTGTTGTGTTTTATGTATATATGTGTGTGTGTGTGTGTGTATGTGTGTGTGTATATATATATATATATATATATATATATATTTAAATTTTTCTCTTTCCCTTTCCCACCCATGAATGATGTCCTAGTTAGTTTCCACTGATTTCTTGTTGTGTATATGTAAAAAAAAAAAACAAGTTCAATTTTGGCAGTGGAGTAATTTTCATGTATTAAGATGTCTTATTTCATTTTAAAGGTTTAATTTTAAACTAACCTTCCTACTCTTCTCTCTCCACTTTCAAGGTTCAGAATTGGCCCTTGGCTCTGGGCCCTCTGTTTAGGAAGGGAATTGGGCTGTTTCTTGACTCCGCTTTCCCCTACTCATTATGCTGGTTATGATTTCTGTAACGTTCATGTGGGGTTGAAGAATATCAAAGAGAAAGACAGAAGTCTTTTAGTTTGATGCCTTTAAATGCTGTTTCTGTTGTAGGGTAGTATTGGTTCTTCAGAGGCTTCATGTGGTCCTCATGTAAAACCAACCAACCTGCCAGTATTTCTGTACATAAATAAAGGCATGCACAGACAAAAAAAGGTTTGGAGTGTGCACAATGAACTGAAAGTTACGTTTACCTCTGAGAAGGGCAAGGAAGTTGAAAAGCAAGAGTGGCATCCTGTGGGGTTTATTCATTCATTTCCGGTACTGGGGATTAAACCCACGTATCTCATATGCTTGGCAAGCTTCTATGACTGAGTTACATCCCCAGGCCTTCTAAAGGATATTTTTACTTTACTTTGTATTATTTGAATTCTTATTACAGGTAGAATGTATTTTTAGCTCTTTCACTAATTAAACATAAAAGCTGTGTATTGAAAATAGCATGTAAATTTTCTAAAAGAAAATTATTTCTAAATAGGAAAAGTAGAGAAGTACTTTTAAAAAAACGCTAAATTATGATAGATAACTATACTACTAATCTCTGTTCATCAAAAAGAAGTTTGTGCTTTTATTGTTTATGTGATTTTTTATGCTTAAATCTTGTAATCTGAACAACTACTTAGAAGATAACTATGTACAATATATTAACTAGTGTTAATTTCCTATTATATTGTCTTGAAATTCTGTATCGTTTTAGTTCTTTTTTTGTTGTTTTGTTTTTAAAATAAAAAAATAGGTACAGTTTAGTGAAGTTTTGTGGTAGAGGTATAGTGGGGGAATGCACTTTGACATTTGCTGCAGGATTTTCACGTAGAGACATGGTACACTGAGGTCTTTTCCCCAGCAAGCAACTTTATTTGTGCCGGCACTGACTTAATGGATTTTTATCCAAAGGCTGAGTGTTGAACATGGTGTAATTATACCCTTTTATACATTGTTTTGTGTCTTAGTCTCCCTTATATGGGCATGCACTAACATTTTGCAGTCTGTTTGGGTATACATTAACATTTTACTATCCGATTGGATATGATTTATGTTACAGAGTTACATTGGAGCTATACCTGCTATACAGAGACTGATAGCTCTTCATCATAAGAGGTTCCTGCCCTGATACATCTGGAGGGGCCCTACCACTTTCCCCCCTTTGCTGCTTGGGCCCTGTTCTATTTTGGGTCCACAAACATCATCCTGGTTCAAAGGTTTATATTTCCATAGCATCATCATGTGTGTGACTGTTTTTCTTTCGACCATTATTATCTCGATGAGGCTGGAGGCAGAACATATAACCAGGGGAGCCAGGCAAAGCAGGATCATGCAGGCTTTCGAAATCAGGAGTGTGATACCTATTAGGGTTTTGAATTCCCTGAGAGTTGAACACCTTTCCCCAAACAGTTCTCCAGGATTCCAACCTTTCCAGGTCTGGGTCGGGACATGAGAGATTTTCCTCATTTGATCTGTTGTCTCCTCTAAGATCTTTCCCTCAGCATCTATTTGTAGGCAGCAGTTGCTTAGGTTAAATTCTCCAGAAACCCCTACCTTGGAAGTAAGCAGATAATCTGAGGCTGAGCGATTTTGATAGATGGCAGTGTGCATTTTGTTCTGTTGTTTGGCTAACAAGCTAAGAGCTTTGGCAGTTTCATTATAATGTCTGCAACTGCTTGCAGTCTCATTATGTGGTTTAGCATATAAATGGGGGTGTGGTAGCCCCAGGATCCTTCATCTGTCCAGGTGGCAGGATCATAATACTGAATTACACATTCAGGGGGCCATTCATTGTCTTTCCAATTGCCACTATGCAGGGTACATCGTTTTCTATGCCCCTGCCCATACACTTTGATGCCCAGGTGCCCTGGCAAGTAGGAGTAGAAAGAAAGACGGGTGAGTTGTCCCTTATATATGAGACCCTCACCAGCTTGGGGAGAGTACAGCATATGTGGTTCTTCTGCATATCCTGTACAGTCTGTCTGTGGCCCATCATTTGATGTCTGTGTTGATATTGTCCCAGGCCCCCTTAGATGAAAAAAGTTGGGCAAGGGGTGAGGGTTTGGTTCAAAATCATTGGCGGATCCCATCATTGGGTCTTGTGGGCAATTGAGTTGTAGGACCTTTGACCCAAAACTAGCAAATCTTTGTAGCCATGGACTCAGGGAAGCTTAGTAAAATCCACTACCACATTTTCAAATGGGGCTCCCCTGACATTTTGAACCCCAGGAGCAGCCCTGGACCCTTAATGTGGGTTGTTGCAGCCACATGTCTCATATTGTTCACATACCACCCTGGCTATGCTGGAGAGCTGAGTGACATAGAAATGTCTGCTTGTGGTCTTGAGAGCCCTGACCCTTAAGGGTGTCCCAGTGAAACTTTCTGACACAAGCTAGAGACAGAACCTTGGGGATTGCTGCCCAGATGTCTTTAAACTCTCACCATTGCCTGGGAGGTAACTTCTATCCTCAGTCTTAAACCAAGCAACCTCATGATGTGAGTAATCAGGGTCCCATTCCATTAATGGATTGGGAAACAGTTTATGGCTGTGAACACTGCTGTTCCCTTATGGCCACCAGCTTAGCTTTGTGGTCTGCTTTACAGTTTCCCAGAGAGGCTGTGGTGTCTCCCCTTTGATGTCTTTGACATTGCATGACTGCCACCCTTTTAGGAGCCCATATAGCACCTAAGAGTTCAAGGATTTCCTTGCCATATTTTATGTTTTTTGCCCCTGAGTTTATCAGGCATTTTCCTTTATATAGACCCCCATGCATATAAAGAGTGGTGAAGGCACACTTAAAGTCCATGTATATGTTGACATTGTATTCCTGCTACCAATTGAAGTGCTCAGGTTAGTACAATGAGCTCTGCTTTCTGTACTGAGGTCGCTTTTGGCAAAGATTTTGCCTCAGTGACAGAATTTAGGGTTTCTATGGAGTACCTTGAAAGGCGTTCTCCCTCTTTCATAAAACTGCTGCCATCCATGAAATACTTGGCATTGGGATCCTTGAGGGGCTGGGCCCCTGAGTGCAGTCAACTGGAGAACACCTCATCCATGACCTCAATGCAGTCATGGTTTGGCTGACCCCATCCAGCTATCAATAAGGTTGTTAGGTTCAGGGTTCACATCACTTACAAGGGAGTGCATGGGTTTTCACATAACATCTCCAGATATTAACCATCTGGACATTAATTAGCCAATATTGTCTCTTGTACTCCATTAATGACAGCACCGAGTGTGGAACTCGGACTCTTAATTCTCGTCTTATAGTGTGCTTGTCAGCCTCTACTACTAAGAGGGCTATAACTTCAAGTGCTTGAAAAGTGGGTGGCCAACCCTAGGTGACTGAGTCAAGTCGTTGGAGAAGTGTGTCATTCCCTGATGCCAGGATCTTAGCATCTGGGTTGAAACTTCCACTGCTATGCTGGTACACTAGTGGCTGTTCAGGTAGAAAGGCTTAGTCATGATTGGAAGTCCCATGGCTGGTGCATTGGTGAGGGCCTGTTGGATCTCTTCAAAGGCTTTTTGCTGTTTCCATTCACCTAACAGAGGTTCTTGTCTCCTCTCCCTTTGTGGCCTTATAAAGAAATTTTGGCAAGACTTAGAAGTTAGGTTCCCAGATCCTACAGAATCCTGTAGCCCCGAGGAACTTTCAGACCTGGTGTTTTGAGCTAACTTGAATAAATTGCTTGTTTTCTCTCAAATCAGAGATGGAGTTATCCCGTGACAAGTGGAAACCAAGGTACTTAGCTTTCTCCTGGCAGATTTGGATCTTCTTTCTGGAGCCCTAATAGTCAGCTTCCCACAGGAGAGGAAGGGGTAATTGTGTCCTTTCCATGCATCCTTTCTGTGTTTGGCTGACTGACAGCAGGTCATCTACATACTGGAGTAATATACAACCATGCTGACTTGCAGGGAAGGTCTTCAGGTTAGTGGCCATTGCCATGCCAAAAATGGTCAGGGAATTTTTGAACCCTTGGAATAGCCTTCTCCAAGTCAGCTGGCCTTTGTTGCCATTTTCTGAATTTTCCCACTGGAAGGCAAAAATTGGCTGGCTCTGTGGGGCCAACAGATCTAGAAGAAGGTATCCTTGAAGTCTAGACATGTTGCTGGTTGCTTTGGTGGGTATGAGCCCCAAGAGAGTGTAAGAGTTTGAAGAACTGGGTGTAGGCTAATGGTGGCCTGGTTTACTGCTCACAGATCTTGAACTGCCTGATAGGCATCTGTGCCCTGTTTTTGGAAGGCAGGAGAGGGTGTGTTCCAAGGTACCGGCAAGGTGACTGGATTGGATGATCCAGTAATCTAGAGCCCTTTACAAGTGCTTTTGGAGCCAAATCTGTATGTTGTGAGGGATGAAGCATTGTCTTTGGGAATTTGGCTCTGCCCCTTTCTTTAGTTCCACAATCACTGGAGGTGTGTTCTGGGCTGATCCAGGCGTATTGTCTTCAGCCCATATCCCAGGTATCTCAAAGGGAAGCCCCGGTCCCTGTTGTAGCCTCTCTGTGAGACTGTAGAGGGCCACTCTTCACCTTGGGAGATCATGAGTCTTGATTTTTGTTTCTGGCCTTTGTAAAGTTAAAGCAGCCTGTTCATGGGAATTGAAAGTTACCTGGGCCCACAACTTTCCCAGTAAATCTCAACCCATTAAAGCCATGGGATAGTTGAGAAGGTATCAGAATTGTGGTTGACCTCATGACCACCTAAATTGGAGTTTTAGGGCAGCATGACAGGATGGCATGTTCAGTTGCCCATGGCTCCACTATGGTGGCCTGTCTCCACGAGAGAGGGCCCATGGGTTGGGTCACTATGGAATGTTCAGCTCCACTGTCCACCATAAATTCTGTAGGCTGGCCCCCCACATTCATTAAAACCATATGTTCCTGGGGGCTAACAAAACAGAGTCTGGTCTGTCCTAGTCCTTCTCATGTCCTCCCATGGTGGCCAGTCCTATGAAATCATCTTCTGGCATCTTGTGTGGCTTCTGGTACATGGGACTAGTTGGTGTCAGCCCTGGACCATATGTCCTCCATTCTCTTTTTTTGGGAAAGGAGTAGATTTTTCTACCCAGTATGGGTATTCATTCTTCCAGTGTCCAAAGCTGAGACAGTAAGCACATTGGTCCCAGTGTAGCTTTGTTCCCAGCATGGAGATAGGAGGGTCCTTTTGCTGACCTCCTTGAAGTCCTTGTCCTCTGGCCCTGGGGGTATCTTTATGGGGCTGTCCTGATCATTCTGTCACAATGGCTGCCGACAAATCTGCTTTCTTTTTTTATCGTGTACCTCTCTTCCCAATGAGCCTCCTGGTCTTGGTTGACCAACACCTTGGTTATGACTTCTAACAATTTGTTGGCGTTCATTCTGGTGGAATCCTCCAGTTTCTGTAACATTCACCAGCTGTTGATTCTCAGCTGCTTCTGGATCATGGGGTATACAGACGGAACACTTCACCTAGCCTTTCGTAGAATTGGTTCTGTATTTCTTCTGGCCCCTGGGGTATCTCTGAAGTGTCACCCATGTTAACAGTCCTTTTTTCTCCTTTGTCACCTTTAGCAGGCCTCCTGGTGCTGTGTGATGTTCAGGTCCCCCTGAGGATCCTTTCCTGAGAATTGGTTGTGGGCATAAGCCTAAGGACCCAGTGTTCTAGCTGGGGCACTGCCTTCCAACCATCATAAGGCAGCTTGAATAACCCAGTGGTGCGCCTTGGTGTTGGACAGGGTTTGGAGGAGTTGCCGGCTATCAGTCCATGTGGGGCTGGTGGGTCTGGATAATGGACTGCACCAAGTCCATCGTTGCCTGTGGTTTCTCAGTATATAAAGGAGGTATGGTTCTTCCAATTAAGAAGGTCAGTGCTGGTGAAGGATTGACACTACACTTGTTCCCTTCCTCAAATCTGCCTCTGTGGGTCATAGTAAGCAAGTCCTTGCCTCTTGAAGTGGCATCTGCATGGCACCTTGATGGGGCCTGGGAGTGGGCTGCCTGAGTGGCTTTCTCGACAGCTGTCCACAGGCAGTGGGAGTCACTATGGGCAACTCTGGGGAGGCCACCATTAGAGGGGTGCCTTAGTTACTTTTCACTCATTTCTGTGACAGAATACCTGATGTCCAAAATTAGAGAAGGAAAGGTTTATTTCTTACAGTTCTCAGGGGTTTCAGTCCATTCTCAGTTGGCTCCAAGGCAGCATGGCATGGTGGGGCTGCCGTTCATGGCAGCCACCAAACAGCAAAGCACACAAACCGGGCAAGAGAGAGAGACAGCCAGAGAAAGAGCCTTCCTCTCACCCTTATACAGTAAGTCGGCTCCACCCTGGGCGGGTGCAGCACTCGCATTACCAGTCCTAGCACTAGACGACAAACCAATCACAAACGCCAGACTCAACCCCATCCAAATTACATGAGGCCCTGGGGGGAAACAGGATCAAACCAATACAAGGGGTTTCTGGGAAGGCCTCAGACGACGTTGGGAAAGAGGCGGCCCCTGAGGAGCTGACTGCCTCTGGTAGAGCATCTGCAGCAGGGGCCACAGGTGGCAGTGACAGCGATGGATACTATAGGACATACACTGTAGGTGGTTCTTCTTCTGCCTGGATAGAATTGGCTTGTTTGACCTTCGCCAACATCTGGAGGCAGCTGTTACCCTAGCTCATCACTCTGTAGTTCTCAGTGCAAGCTTTCAGCCAAGGTGGCTGGGACAGGGCCAAGTCTTGCCAACAGTCAATGTAAGGAAATTGGTCAGGATGACTGGGGTCGCCTGCAACAACCTTGAACACTTGACTAATTACCAGCTTATCAAGTGAGCCCCCAGCAGGCCGTCCCACCAAAACGACCAGTCGGTTTCATAGAAGGTAGGGACGGAGCTTGCCGCAGTCAGTTTAACACCACAGTGGCCCAAATGTCCCTTTTTAGAATTCTTTAGCATACTTTCTACAGGAGTCAGTTTACTCTGCTTCCCACCCATTACCTCTTTAATAGGCAACCTTCACACATGGGAGTGAGGAGGGGAGATTTTCATTGGAAGGGCAGCACACTTGCTTCAGCTGGCTAAGAGGTGTTTCAGGTCCTCCTAGCACTGGCAGAGCTCCACGGGCCTTAGCCACGTGCGGATTGCCCCAGAACCACAGATTGGGACTCAACACTTGCTTTGGCCCCATGGTCAGGCCAGAACCTTGGCTGCTGTCCTTCACATTCAAATGCAGACACACAGAAGACTCCATCCCCACAGCCCAGCGGCTTGGGGCTATGGGTTCAGGGCTATGGCTTCCATCCTTGTGGAAGTACTCCAAACACTGGTGTTCCAGTCCCATGCCCAGCTCTTGAGAGCTGTGGTTTCAGTTTCAGTGAAACTTAACTCTGAGAGGTGACCAGTTTCCCCTTCTGCCTGATTAATGACAGGACCACCGAATTGAACCCAGTCTCACCAAATCTGGTGACCTCTCGGTTCTATCATGGGTCCGGAGCTCTGGCCCCAGCACATTGGGAGTGCTTTTCTACCATCAAACAGTCCACTGGTGCCAGGGGAGGCCACAACAAAGGAGGTGGAAATACACCATCTCCAAGTCCCTGCCATGAGCTCTAGAAACACTGTGGGATTTTTGTGTAGCGAGACAGTACACTGAAGTGTTGATCCCAGGATCCAGCTTTATTCGTGTGGGCCCTGGCTGTGGATTCACATCTAAAGACTGAGTGCTGAACATGACGTAGTTGCACCCTTTTATACAATTCTTGTGGTTTAGTCTCTCTTATGTGATGTACACTTAACATTTTACAGTGGTTACACACATTAACATTCTGCTGTCTGGCTGGGTATGATTTATGTTAACAAAGTTACATTGAAGCTATACAGAGGTCAGTAGCGCTACATTGTGAAATGTTCCTGCCCTGACACATTTGGAAGGGCCCTACCACAATATAGCATTTGATTTTGCGTGCGAGTGGATATTACTTTAAAAAATCACATTTGAAGTATAATTTATATATAATACATAACTTTTAAATATAGTTTATCCATTCTGACACATGCGTATGCCCCATATATACACCCTTTCCCAGTTAAGGTGTAGAATATGACCTTCCCCCAAAAGTTCTTTGTGACAATTTCTAGTCAAACTTCCCACTATTCTGGTTAACAATGGAACTGATTTCTTTTACCACAGCTTAGTGTTTTTCTAGCTCTAGAACTTTATAGGACTTCAGATCATACAATATGTACTAATTTGTACCTGATTTCTTCACTCAGTCTGACAATCATCGTATTTTTCTGTGTATCAACAATTCATTCCTTCATGATGACTGAATAGTATTCTATTGTGTGAATATACCAATTTGATTTTCTGTTTTCTTGTTAATGAATACTTTGGTTGTATTCAGGTTTTGGATATCGTGAATAAAACTGCTATAAACATTGATGTACAAAAATCTGTCTGCAGGCATATTTTCGCTGCCTTGAGTAGGTAACTAATACCTGACATTGACAGACCATAGGATAGAGGTAATTTCACTTTATAAGAAATTGTCAAACTTTGTTCCAAAGTCATACCATTTTATGCTTCCATTCAGAAATTAACGAGAGCTCTAGTAGTTCTTCACCCTTGATATTGTCAACTTTTAATTGTTACCCATTTTAATGAGTGTGCATTGATATTTCATCACGGTTTTAGTTTGTATTTTGCTAAGTAATGTTTTTAACACTAATTCATATATTTATTGGCTATATATGTTCTTTGTGAAAAGTGCCTGTTCAAATCTTTTGCATGTCAAAAATAGTTGTCTTTTTCAGTTGTAATGTATTTCTCCACACTCATAAATATGTCAAACCATTTCTCGCATTTTGTGGTATTTGTATTCATTTTCTTAGCTGTTTTTTTCTGAATAAGGGTTTTTAATTTTGATTAAATTCTATATATTTTTCTTTCATGATCGATGATTTTTCTGTCTTCTAAGAAATTCTGCTTACTTTAAGATCACAAAGCTATTTTTTAATTGTTCTAATATTTGTGTGTAGATCTTTAATCCATTTCAGGTAATTTATGAATTTATAGTAGGGTTCAAATTCACTTTTTTCTCACACAAATGTGTGGTTGTTCTGGTGCATGTGTTAAAAACCTTTTCTTGTCACTATTGAATTGACATATCTTATGAAAAAGCAATTGACTATGTGTGGATCTATTTCTGGACTTAATTGTTTCATTTTTGTGCATATTTGCCTGTTTCTGTGGCCATTCCACATTGTTTTGATTATTGTAGTTCTCTTCTAAGTCTGTAAATTAGATAGTGTATATATATATTTTTTTTTCTTTGTTTTGTTTTGTTTTCTGATCTTGTTTATTCTATTTTTTTTTTTTTTGGTACCCCGGGAATCGAACTAACAACCTTGTGCCTGTCAGGCAGGTGCTTATACCACTGATCTAAATCTACGGCCTTATTTTTTTGAGACAGGGTCTCACTATGCAGTTCAGATTGGCCTTGAACTCATTTTGTAGCCCAGGCTGGTTTTGAACTCACAACGATCCTCCTGTCTCAGCTTCCCAAGTGCTGGGATTGAAGGTGTGTGCCACCATGCCTGGTTTGTTTATTCTATATTTTGCATTTTGATATCAGTTTTATGACTAGCTTATCATTTAAAAGAAGCCTACTAGTATATTGTGTCGGTTCTGTAGATCAGATTGGAAAGAATGGATATGCTATTGAGTTTTCCAATCCATTTTTTGCCATTTATTTGTTTCTTCTAAATTTATCTCAAAAATATTTTGTGTTTTCAGTGTGCCTGGCATTGTGTGTATTTGTTAATTTTTAAAATAATTTACTAGTAGTATAAATCTTTCCCCCATTTTATCTTTCATGTGTTTGTGACTGAATATATAAAATTAGATTTTTATGTATTGACCTGGCTTATGATCAGTAGATTCATTTATTTTTCTAGTAATTATAATTTTTTCTAAAGGTTTGATGAAGCTTTCAACATGTGCAATCATGATGTCTGTGAATAACAAGAGGTGTACCTTTTCTTCACTAATTTTTGTGCCTTTTGCATGCTTTACTGGCCTTACTGCACTGGCTAGTTGAATACAAAATCTGAGTGCAGACATTTCTGTGCGCCCACCCCCGCAGTCTTGAGGGGAAAAGAGTTCATTGTTTCACCATTTAGAATGTCATTAACTGTATATTTTGTAGGTTCTTTTTATTAGACTGAAGAAGTTCTGTTGTTTTTCTGGATTAATGAAAAGTTTTAATCACTAGTGGGTTGAATTTGTCAAATGTAATTTCTTGTCTGTTGAAGTAATCATATAAGGTTTCTCTTTTATGTTAATTTGGTAAATTGACTTTAAATATTAAATGAGTCTTATATTTCTAGTATTCAGCTGTGATTATTTATTTAACTTTTTATGTATTTGATTGTTTTGTGACAATCATTGTATCTATGTTCATGAGAAATATTGGTCTAAATTTGTTTACTTGAATGTTTTTATCAGGGTTTTCTGTTACAGTTTTGCTGACTTTACAAATTTATTACTCCTGTGTTTTTGAAAGTTTTTCTAGGAACAGTATCATTATTTTTTCTTGATAAAATCTACAAGAGTAACTATTATTAGGAGAAATTTTAGTTGTAGTTTTAAAATAGTTTGTTTTAACATTAAATACAAATATTGATATTATCTGTTTCATGTTGATTTTATCTAGGCTAGCATATTTAAAGGCTGTCACAGTCATTTATTCTTGCAATAAAATTTTAGAACCATTTGGATATGACTTTCATCCTTGTTTTTTGGTACTTTGTATATTCTCTTTATTCTTGATCATTTTTTGCCATGAGTTACCAGTTGTATTCACCTTTTTTCAAAGAATCATATTTTGGCATTCTTTTCTATTTGGTAATCTGTTTTCTATTTTTATTTCTTTTACTCTCTGACTTTGAATCTCTTTTCAGGGCTATTGGAACTTTTTTCTGCCTTATCCAGTCTGCTGTTGATTGTATCCAGTGGAGTATTTCTCTCTCTCTCTTTTTGTTTTTTTTGGTAAGATTTAGTATTTTTCACTCAACTGTTGAGAATTTCTGTGCTTTCACTCACTATGACTGTGTTTTTATATAAGCCTGTGGACTATTAATAATAGTTCTCTTAAGGTACTTTAAGTTAGGTCTTGCTTTTTTCCTACCTTATTAAACAGAAAATCTACATTACTGATTAAAAGCTGAGTTGTTTCTAATGTAACCATTTAAACCTTTATTTTCCTCTAAGTTTTGCTTTGGTTGCAGTTTACACTAGTATTCTATTAGAATTATTTCCAATATCCCTGGCGATTTCTTTTGAAATTGATAAATACTAATGTTCAAATACTTAGAAATTTTCTAGTTATTGAATTCTAATTTAATTCTATTTTGACCAAATGTATTCTAATTTCAGTTAAGACATAAATTACAGTGTAGTATATGATCTTTCTTTGTGAACATTGGATGGAAATTTATTTTGTAGTTTTGGATATTGTATTTCATAAATGTCAATTACTTCAAGGTAGTTGATGGTATTATTTATATCTAATCTTTACATACTTAGAATTTTGTCTAATTTTATCTATTAGTAAAAGGTTGATATTAAATATTTCAACTATTATCTTTTTTCTCTCTAGTTCTAGTAGTTTTTGCTTCATTTTTCTCATAGATACCTAATAATTTTTATGTCTTCCTGTTGAGTTGGTACTTTTATCATTATGAATTGGACTTGCATAAGTTTGGGGATTTTAAAAATTTTGATATCCTTTTGATAATATGAGGTGTGATTTAAATATATGGTAACAGTTTAAGAAATTTATTATGGGCCATTCACAGACTGGGGTTAGAGAGAACAATGGCCACAGCACCAAACAAGCCCAGTCTAGGATCCGGCACCATGTGCGGGCCTCTGGCGGACTGGGAGCAGCCAGACCTCAGCCCCTTCCAGTGGCAGGGGCTGGCAGATAGGAAGTACCATTCCCCCCCACCAAGCGACCAGCTTATCCAGACGGACACAGGCCATGATGATAGCTATTGAGGTGAAATGCAATTAGATGCGTGTGGTGCTTGGGTGTTTCACTAACACTACATGTCTAGGGCCACTGGTCTGATCGTAGGTTCAGAGGATATCGCTAAGCAGTGTGTCATGGAGGGGGGTCTCCTTCTGAGGGTTGCAAGCATTATTGATTCCCTATGTTCTTGTTTTGAGGTCCTATGTCATTTCCATTGTTTTGTTGGGTTGGGTTTTATTCTCTTTTGTTTTATTTGTTTATGTTAAATCCCATGACAGGAGAAGCTATTTCATAGATAGCAAGATGTATCATGGTAGCAATTTTGGATTTACTATTGGCTTGTTTTGAAATCCTTTATCACATTCATTGTTTTGTTTATATTTATTTATTTATTTGTTTGTTTGTTTTTTGGTACTGGAGATCGAACTCATGACCTCATGCTTACCAGGCAAGTGCTTGAGCCACTGAGCTAGATCCCTTGTTTTATTCTATTCTGTTCTGTTTGATTTATACTATGTCTGAAGTTATCTGCAGCTGTGTTGAAGACATCAAGGGGCATTATGGTAACTACTGTTGATTTTATAATGTTTTGAAGACCTGTATCTCTTACACTGGTTTATTATGATTGCTTTTATTCTGTTATATGCTCTTTAAAATTAAAAATAATTTTAAAAAATTTATTATGGTTAAAACACATTGCCGTTATTAATATCCCCACAAGATGCTTCTTTGAACATACTTATTCCATTGTTCTTGCCCCTTTCTGAAGCAATTCTGGAAGTTCTCTTTCATAAATATCTTTAGTTATACTGTCATGATTGCCTTGATAACCTGAAGCCATTCAAAATGTTTACCTTTGATAGTCATTTTGACTTTGGGGAAGATCCAGCTGTGGCATGGTTGAGGATGCACTGTAAGATGAAAATTGCCACAGGATGTGATAAAAGATTTCGTGAATGTTTAAATTAAAAATTTATTATTGTACACACATCGCTGTTAATTCCCCTCAAAATAGTCAAAATATTTTTTGCTTTGAGCACACTTATCTTACTGGCAGTGTGCCTTTTACTGTAAATTTTTTAATTTATATACTTACTGGATTCTTTAATCACCCCTGTATAGTATCATGTGCTTTCTTAGTTTTCATAGTTATATTTTTCTATTCTCTTCCAGTCTGTGTCTTTATATTTAAAACTTGTGTTTAATAGTCTATAGTTGGTTCTTGCTTTTTTTTTTTTTTTTTTTTGCGGCACCGGGGATTGAACTCACAACCTCACACCTGTCAGACAGGCGCTTAAGTCACTGAGCCGAACTCCCTGCCCTGGTTTTTTGAGGCAGAGTTGCACTGTGTAGCTCAGGCCGGGCTTGCGCTGGTGTTGTAGCCCAAGCTGGCCTGGAACTGACAACGCTCCTCCTACCTCAGCCTCCGGGGTGCTGGGATTAAAGGCGTGCGCCACCACACCCGGCTGGTTCTTGCTTTTTATATAATCTGGCAACTGTTAACTTTTTTGAGGAAAATTTGGTTCATTTCATTATGTGTTTTAGGTATACTATCCTGCTATTTGTTTTTGTCTCATGTATCTTTTATTTTAATCAAATAATGTTCCATCTTATTTCCTGTTGTGGCTTTTTAACTATTCTGTTGTAATTTATTTTCAGTGTTTGATCTAGGTATTACAATGTGCATTCTTAACATTTTATCATTGACTATTTAGAATGAATATGGAACTGTGTTAATATGAACCACTTCACAAATACAAGACTTCTAAATTTTGTACCTGTTTCTTAATTACTTTAATTGACAAAATTTGTGTTGTATATTTCACTTGCACATATGTTATATGTGTCAGTAAAATTATTTTTTCTTTAATAATTTATCTTTAAAAGAAATAAATACCTATGCATTACCCATTGCCTATTATCCTGTTCTTAGTTTGAAACTTTGTTCTAGTATCCTGATTACTTGCCTATTATCCTATTCTTAGTTTGAAACTTTGTACTAGTATCCTGATTGCTTGTCCTTAAAGTACTGTTTAAAAATATTTATTATTATGCAGTTTAAAGTGACCAGTTCTCAGCTACCCTTCATCTTTGAATGGGTTTCTTTCACCATGCATTCTTTTCTTCTTGGCTGAGGTAAGGATTGAACATAGGGCCTCATGCATGTTAGGCAAGTGCTCTACCACTGACCTACACTCCCAGACCCCCCTCCCTCCTCTCCTCTCCCCTCCCCTCCCCTTCCTTCTTTCCTTCCTTCCTTCCTTCCTTCCTTCCTTCTAGAATAACAGTATTGAATGTACAGTTCTGAGTTACATATTTTTGTCTTCTTCTTTGAAAGTGCCTTTCCATTTTCTTAGGGTCTCCATTGTTTCTGAAAAGAACTTATTAGTTCCCCTATATTTCATGTGCAGTTTTTCTGTCTACGTTTTGAGATTTATTTTATTTTTTAGTAATTTGATTATGATTTGTGTAGGTCTGGTTTTGTTTGTATTTGTCTCTTGGGGGATTGGTGAGTAAAATTCATGGTTTGTTTTTTGGCCTGTTTTTCTTCAGTTCTTAATTGGACTCTGTCAGCTGTTGTACAGTATGAAGTCCTGCTTTTTAATTTCAATATCAGGTTTCTGGGGTCTGTTTCCTTTGACAACTTTGTTTTTGGCTGTGAGTCATGTTTATTGCTCCTTTGCATATTTGCTAATTTTAGATTGTATGGTGGATTTTCTAAATTCAGTGTTGTTGACAGTTTATATTTTTGTCAATTTGAGAATACGAAGTTTTTGTTGCTTTTAATGATAAGAGTTGATTTACTTAGAGCTATGTTTAATCCTACATAGGCTTCGTGTTAGCCCTTATAGTACGTGGGCCAGTCTACAGTATCCTTATTGTAACGTGTAGTCTTTACTTTTAGAACTTAGAGTGCCATAGCTGAATACTTAGGATATTGTTGAGGTTGTTTTACCTGTACTGGACAGTATTGTGCAGCCTCCAGTATCTTTATTTTTTATTTGTAGTCATTGTCCTCTATGATTTTCAAAATATTCCTGTGCACACATGTAGCCTAGCCTTCTGTTCTTCTTTTCCTTGTCCCCCTTACTGCGAAGCTCCTTCTCTTTTGGTACCATGCTCTACAGATTGCACTTATTTCAGTGCCCCCAAACTAATCTGTGATCATTGTTCTGCCTGAGCCTCACCTTTTGTTTATTAGACAGGAAATTGTCCCCAGGCAGTGAGGTTGGGTGAAGTGAGATTTACTTTGTTTTTTTCCTCAATGGTCAAAGTCACATTTTAAGTTGGAAAGTCTAGTGAATATATATTGTTTAATGAAACACTCAGTACCCTTTTCCTTTTTTATTTTATTTTTTGTGTCACCGGCGATCAAACTTGCAACCTCTTGCCTGTCAGGCAGGCATTAAGCCACTGAGCCAAACTCCGAGCCCTAGTTTTTTGAGACAGGGTCGCACTATGTAGCTCAGGTCAGCCTCGCTCACGTTGTAGCCCGAGCCGGCCTCGAACTCACAACGCTCCTCCTACCTCAGTCTCCCGAGTGCTGGGGTTAAAGGCGTGCGCCACCACGCCCAGCTTCCTTTTTTTATTTTTAAAAAAATAACTGAAGCCCTGATTTGTTCTATTTTGTTTCTGTGATCTCTTTGATATTAAAGTATAGAAATAGAGAATAATAGTTAATTTAAGAATCTGTGATTTAATTTCAGTTGGCATCAACAAAGACCAAAAATATATTGTCTAAGTTTTTGTTATATTACCTAATTTCCAAAATATATGTTTTAAAATTCCTTTAGTTGACTGATTTTTTTTTCTTGATATCCTAGCTGCCTGTCAGTATCAGCTCACATCACTGAGAAGATAATTTTGAAGACATGTTTTGCTGAAAAGACAACTGTGGAGAATTTTACGAATGGGATGAACACGCTCTAGTTAATTGACTACCTACTGCAATTTGAATGTTAACATTACCCGGCTGGTACAGTTACCTAGTGATGTACCTGTTCTCACAATACCCTGTTTCAGTGTGCTTGTCTTGATTAAAGAATTCAAAGTGGAGTACCGCAAACTTGATATGGATAATAAAAAGAAAGACAAGGACAAATCGGATGATAGAATGGCACGACCTAGTGGTCGGTCAGGGCACAACACTCGGGGAACTGGGTCTTCATCGTCTGGTGTTTTAATGGTTGGACCTAACTTCAGAGTTGGAAAAAAAATTGGATGTGGCAATTTTGGAGAATTGCGACTAGGTAAGACTACCTTATTTATTATATTATTTGGTAAACATTTTTGAAGTGGAAGGTACTGTCTAATGAAAAAGATTTGTTTAGTTTGTTATGGTAATTTTAAAGAATACAGATGTTGAAATTTTCTTATGTATTTGTATTGTCATTTGTAAGGAATTCCTTACTTTTCATATGTGTGTGTGTGTGTATATGTGTATAGGAATGTCTACTTTTCTTGAGGTAGACCAATTCTCCTTTCTTGAAAATATGAGAAAGCAAAAAAGCAATTTAAAAGACATAGCAGGCTACCATTGTTGCCAAGAAGACCTTTGAAATATCTTCTTTGGGGACAATCTTTAAGTTCCTTTTTCATATTTCAAAATATTTAGTTACTAATTACTTGAATACCTCATGTATGGTTTAATGTCAAGTTAATATATTGAAACTATATAAATTTAATGAAAATTTATGCTGTCGTAATTTATTCCTCTTCACTTCCAGTATATCTGGGGTGGGGCTTAGGAATGTAAATTCTTAACAAGGGAATTCAAGAGTTTTGAATCAAGTTGTTATACTTACAGATTTTTGAGAAACACTTGTAATTAAACCTCCTAATTTTACATTTAAAAAACAATGCAGTAAGAGGAAGGTAGTTGCTAGATGTCACACAACAATTTAATGACAGACTCAGGATCAAAATCTAGGTCTTTTATTTCCTAGAAGAGAAATAGCTGCCTCCATTGAAGAGAAACAAGAAAGAAGTTGGCATTATTCTATAGGAGTCATTCTGGAGGTATATAGCAGCTCTGGCCAACTGATTACTGAGGGTGAGAATGTCAGAAGTAAAAGAAAATTTGACTTTATAGTTGTCGTTAAGTTCTACCCTGCTGCTGGAAATAAATCTAATTGTTTACTCAACTTCATGATTATATTTGTAGCCTTGTAAAAACACCCTGATTTGTTTGTTTCATCTTATTACTGTTGTGTTGTTAATGCACATTAAATTTTTATTAGCAAGCTAATAAAAGCAATGACATACTTTATAAATACCTCAAACATGATATGGTTGAAAAACTCATGAATCTAGTGAGGACTCAAATATTTGAAAAGGTGAATGCTTTAGATTTTAGTTTTTGAAATATATCAAATCAGATAGTTTGATATTCTTAAATTGATTTTGACTTTGTAGTGAAGAGAACCAAGATTATTAATTTGTTTCACTTTGAGCAACGTCCATCCAATACTTAACACTAACAATACCGTATGTAGTCATACCTTGGTATTCAACTGCTTTGAAACTTAGCAGATTTGGTACTCAACACATTTTAATGTGAAAATTTTGTCCAGATAATCTATAGGTGAATTAGATACTCTATAGGTGAACTAGAACTTCTTGTTGTTGATTGCCTTATGACTTGCTAAGTTTTACAAGCCCAAACAACTTGGTAATTGTCACATCTCTGAGAACCAGTCAACAAGTATTAAGTAATGGAAAAATATCAAAATGGTCCCTGCAATAGTGGAACACACAAGTCATTTAACTACTCAGGTCCTTTGGTTTCTTCAGCTATATAGTGGCATTATTTTTACTTTCTAGGTTATTGTGACAATTAAATATAGGTGATAAGGTAAAAAAACAAGCACTGTATCTACATATGCTGTAGCCATTTTATTCAAAATTCGTTTCATACACTTTATTTCATGATAACTGCATAAATATATACACCGTATGTGCATATATTCAAATATGTGTATGTTTGTATTTACACATCTAGTGGATCATTTTAAGCAGAAAAATATGACTGTTAACATATGCTGAAACTGTATGACCATATATATTGAAAAAACAAAATATCCCTTTCTTTTATAGTCTGTGAATAAGCAAGACTAGAAATAAGATCACTCTTATTTATCTTACCATTCTTATTTATCTAATCTATGAGTTTTTATTTTTTATACGGTATATACAATATAATCAATAAATATTGATACATACTCACTATAATCAATATGCTAAAAACGCAGTGTGTATTTTTAAAAAGTTTATTGAAAAATTTTTATTTCAATAACAAACACAAAGGAAAGACAAGAAAGTAAAAATATTACAATGTGTTTTCTGCCTTTTCCACTGTGACTTCTGGCTGGCTGTCCTCCAAAATTCAAAATGACCGTTTACCACGAAAAGTTAATGTTTTGAATTGAATCAGCCACAATACAACTAATGATACTTAAAAAAGAGAATTTTCAGAGCTACTTCTTAAAGTGATAAGAACAATTGGATAAGTGTGTTGTTCAAAGTGAGATGGAGTATTTTGAGTGAGATTAATGACTGTATGTCTTTTACCATAGTAAGAAAAAATGAAAAATTCACTATTTTTTCAACACCTCATATGTGTGTGATATTTATGTAAGTTTATTTAAATGCATCAACTATATTTATATATATGTTTGGCATAGATTTGTGTTTTTGTATATGTACACATGCATCCATATATACAGATCTAGATTAATCATTTTGTTTTTCATTTGTAGACTACTAAAGGGCAATTTTACTATTTTTCAAAGTCCTAAATGGTTTCTCTGCTTCAAAAGTTATAAATATTATTCTTTGTATACCTGGTTAAACAAATTCTAATTTTAAAAGTTGATTTGATTCTTAGAGTACTTTCTTTAAAACCACATCTTGAACATTTGATTCCTGGTATTGAATTTTTTTGAGGTTAGTACTAAGTAAGAAAGAATATATGGCATGCATGTTCTAGGTAAGTGGTTTTCAACAATGAGGCTATTGGCAGTTTAGACTAGAAAATTTTTTTGGTTTTGGTAGAAGGCCAAAACACTAGGGCATTAAAAACTTCAGCCCTCTTGGGCACCGAATAGGAATTGAAATTCTACACATGACTTAAAATATCCCTCTGTGTCCAAATGCCTGAAGAGACAATGTTATTATCTACTGTTAGAAACTGCTTTTATAGATAATTAGTTTTAAAAACATAATTATGATACTAAAAGAATTGATACACATTTAAATTTTAAAAATTAAATGTGGTATGTATTTTTCTGTATTATGTTTTGCTTTAAATGTGCTATGTATTTTTTCTGTATTATTTTTTGTTTTAAAAATAAGATGATACATTTGTTGTTTAATTTTATTTTTATGTGTTGTGACTGAGGCTTGCATTCCTAGCTTAGGTGATCAGCGGAAATGCCCAGGAATGTTTTTGATAGACATTGAATGAGATCAAACAGAGCTGGCCAAATTCTTAAGAGTTATAATACTTTTTACAATATCATGTTTAGACAACATAACCATTCTGGCTGGAGAGAGAGTGCTTCTCCTGGCATTAGCCAGTTACTAGGGAAGGACTCAGGAGAGAGCATGCCTTTGATATGCAAAGTAAGCTGGCCCACACATTCCAAGAGGCAATATTACTTTGCTTATCATCCTACAGCCACTTATCATGTAACTGGAGACCACCTCTGTAAGCCAAAGGTCCCTGCAGTCACAGAGACTAACAGTCCTAAGTTGTTTGCCCTGCCCTGCCTTTCCTTTTTTTTGCTGGGAATTTCAGTAAAGGCCTTGGCCTAAGTTCTTCTTTTCTCTTGTCTTTTCCACCTACCCTAACCCTGTGACCCTGTGTGTCACCCTGTGTGACTCCTTCTTTTAAAACTTATGAATATAATAGCCTCTCCTGTGTCTTCTTGTGTCTAGAGTTAACTACCACATATAAAAACACTGAACAAGGATGTTATATATTGGTTTATGAATTACCTTTCTGAAATAACTGATACAACTTTTGACATATCGAAGTTTTCCCACAGGAGTTTCTATAACTTCTCTTCAGTTTTTTCTCATTCCTGTTTAGCTCATAACTCTATAATGCTTGTTGAAAATTCTACAGAATTTTTAATACATATCAAATACATTTGCAGATTTGGACTAATACACTGTTTTTATGTTATTGCTTTCTTTTACTATTTCTAACCGAAGCCTATTATAAAAGTTATCTAAAAGTACAATAACTGAGGAATAGATCATGATGGTATTAAAAAAAATTGAAAATATTGTGGTTTTAAATAAATAGTTTATTTTCCTTTCACGTAACAGACTAAAGGGAGAACTCACCAAACTGTCAGAGAACCTCTGCATCCTGAATGTGTGACTTTAGTGTCCCCGTGCAAAGTGATTGCTGTAGTCATTGGTCTCTTCCAGATAGAGAGCCAACCAGCAAAAGGAAGAACTGGAGCCAGGAATGCACATTTCTGGAAGTGGGGTGTGGCTTACCTCATGTTCGTTGAACTTAGCCACACACAGAGGCAAGCTGAGCTGAATGACAGGCTGGGAAATACTGTGCAGTCTCTTGATGGGCAGCCATTTTCAAGCTTGGGCATTTTATTATGGAACAAGGAGAACAGATGCTGGTTGATAACTCGTAGTACCCACTCTAAGCATTTAGTTTCTGAAGAACATGGTTTTACATAATAATTGCCACACCAATGCCACAACATTGGTAAACCTATCTTTTAAATTCAGTATGGCAGAAAAATCTATTGGAAATGTGTTTTGAAATTGAATTAAAACATCAGTTACCAGCTCCCTTCTACTTGGCTTCATCTGTTGCTGGGATTCTCTCTGTAGCCCTCCCCCACCATACACACAGCCACATACTTTGTACATTTGTTTTCTTCATGTGTGTAGCATGCAGATTAAAAGCTAACTCTGAGGCTATAGGTATGTTGGTTGACAAAAATGCATGTATATCATCATTTAATCTTTTCTGTTGTTTATGACTGTCACTCCTAAATTAAACATGGTAATATTCAATTGTCATTAAAATTTGTAGTGTTCAAAAAAAATGATGATGCTTTTAAAAGGATTTTGTGGTTTGTTCTGTGACATAAGAGGTAGACAAAGGACCATATAAAAATGAATAAAAACAGTACTTTTAGAAGTACTTCATTTAGTTTGGTTCTGTGAAATCTGTCTTTAACTTTTCATCTTGTGAATTTTTTCTTATGCACATGTACATCATATACAGATACTTACAAGAAGGTAGTATCTTGAGGAACTGCAAATTTCATTTTTGAACTCTTAAATTGTAATTATTCTTTTCTTAGATATTGGTTCTTCAAGATTGTTCTTCATTGAATGTCATCCATTATAAGCTTACCAGAGGAAACCTGTATTTTCTTATATAATGCAAAAAATGCATATGAAGACCACATTTAAATATGGAACTGATTGGTTAAGAATATAAAATATTCTTTAATATTTAAAGTTATTTATATAGGTTCAGTGAGTATCTGACTAGAGCTTAACATTAAATACTGTTGATAATTAACTATTAAAGGTGAAAAAAAATTTTTACAAAGGCCCACTGATATGAAATTTTGCCATTCAACAGCAGCTGTTTGAAAAGAGGCTGTGGTATTATGCAGAAAAATTGCATATATGAGAATTAATAATTGCCTGTTCAATTTTCAGTAGCCAAGGTAACCAGGAGTAATTGTTTTTAGTAGTTAAAAAAAATCTTTCATTCTTCTGTTATGTAAATTAAAAAGGTAATACATGCTAATTGAAAAAGAATTGGAACTTAGAAAACATATATTGTGTTGTTTCTTTTATTTAATTAATTTATATATAAAAGTCTTCCTGTACTAATTGCTTCAAAAATTCTCCATGGTATTCCCTTTGGACTACAGATTTTGACCAATTGGAATTTTCCATATTATATAGCCAATACCAAAGATTACTGTAATTCATTTGAATTATTTAATGATTCTAAATCTTTATTTAGTAAATCTGTTTACCTGCTCTTTGCACATAAGAGTTTTTCAGCATTCAGAAGTTTAAGATATTCTGTGTGATTGAATCTGTCATTTGTCTTTACTTCTTATGGTCAGAAAGGCCTCCATTTGTTGGGTGATAAATGTTTTCTTGTTTTATAGCTTATATTTAATCCTAAAAATATTTGGAATTAATTTTGTCATAAGGTAAAGTGCTAGTAACCCATTTTTTCCCTTAGCATAGATAACTAGATTGTCAGAGCTAATTGTTTAATATTACATATATGTGTGTGCATGTGTGTGTGTGTTGTGTATGTTTCTCTTCAGGGCTAATGATTGAACCCAGGGATCACCAGGCTACTTCCCTAATCCTTTTTTACATTTTGAGACATGGTCTCACTAAATGGTCTAGGATGGCACTTAATTTTTACCAACTTTCTGCCTCAGCTTCCTGAACAGCTGGGAATACAGACATGTGGTATTATGCCTGGCAAATAATGTTTTTTGTTTTATTATGTTTTTAATGTATTCTGTTCTAAAAATATATTTGATATATTTACTAGATAATGTATAAACCTGTGTAGGAGTACATGAAGGGTTCAAACTGACATGATAGAGAAAAATTTGGATTTGTTTTTATATACAAGTTCTATTTTATTTAACATGAATTTGACTGTTGATTACTTGTAAATTAAATGAAATTATTTAACAAAACCAGAATCTTTCTGTTTTTTAAGTGGGATAATGGGTTAGTATCACCTTTGAACCTTGGTGAAATACCAGGTACATCTTTGAGTTGATCTTAAATTTAAATATTTCCTTGTTACTGAGGTTTTTTTGCTTAAAAATTGAAAGCACAGACCTTTGTTTCATTTAAATGCATTGTGTATTTTCCCCCTAGGGTACAGTTTATGTAATATTTAATCTAGCATTTTTTCTTTCTTTTTCAAGGGAAAAATTTATACACAAATGAATATGTGGCAATTAAGCTGGTAAGTTCATGTTTCTTATTTTTAAAATTATTTGCACTTTAAATTATTAGTTTTTATTTTTAATTTTGATATTATGAAAAACTTGGGATTTATTTGAAAAGAAAAAACAATACGTTTATCTGCCTTTTTCTTATTAAGTTTCTAATACTATCATGCCCTTCAAGTGTATGATATGTGTAGGACATCACTGTTTTTCCTAGTCGTAAAAACTCAGTCCTTTTACTTTGAAAATATTTTAGAATTGAATTTTTGAATTTTAGCACAGTTTTTAATTTAGGGAGGCATTTTTTATTTATTTTATTTTTTTTTATTTAAGAGAAAAAAGACACAAAAGAAAAACAAAAAGCAAAAGAGACAAACAAACAACAACAACAACAAATCCAATATAATAACAGTATAGGTTTACGAAACAAGATGACAGTAATTTGACAGTGGTTATAATATTACATATCATAACCTTCAAAAGGGTTGTTCAGATTAATAGATGTAGACATGTAAAACTGATCTAATCATATGAGTATTAGCTGTTTTTTTCCAATAACTAATACATTTAGTACTATAGTCATTTTAGCTATCATAGGTATACATATATACAAATTTATATCTTTTTCCTTTTCCCTTACTTATTTCCTCCTTTCCCCTATCCCAATTACTTTTCCTCTTTAAGCAGTTTCTTACCTTTACACAGTATTTATTGTAGATTTTGGATCGTATATACTTTTTCAGTTTCTTATAGTAGGGAGACTATATGGTATTAACACATGTGAGTTTGATTTATTTCACTTATAAGTATGGTCTCAAGTCATGTCCATTTACTTACAAAAGTCTTGATGCAATCTTTCATGATAGCTGAGTAGTATTCCTTTGTATAAAAATACCACATCTTTTTATCCATTCCTTGATTGATGGGTACTTGGGTTGTTTCCAAGATCTGGCTATTACAAATTGGGTTGCTTATAAACATGGGTGCACATATATCACTGTGGTATGACGTTTTCAATTCTTCTGGGAAAATGCCCAGAAGCAGGATTGCTGAATCAAATGGAATCTCTACTCCTAGCTTCTTGAGGAATCTCTACACTGATTTCCACAGTGGTTGCACCAGTCTACACTCCCACCAACAGTAGAGAAGAGTTCCTTTTTCCCCACAGCCCCTCCAGCATTTGTTATTGGTTGATTTCTTGATCTTGGCCATTCCTTCTGGAGTGAGATGAAATCTCAGTGTTGTTTTAATTTGCATTTCCCGAATGACCGTTGATGTTGAACATTTCTTCATATATTTATTTGCCATTTGTATTCTTCCTCTAAGAAGTGTGTATTCATCTCAGATACCTACTTTTGGATTGGGTCCTTGAATTTTAGGCGCCTGATATTTTAAAATTTAGATAGAAGTCCTTTATCTGAGAGACAGTTGGCTAAGATATTTTCCCGATTTGTGGGCTTTCTTTTCACTCTGCTGGAGATTTCCTTTGGCATGCAAAAACTTTTTAGTAAGATGAGATTCCAGTTGTTGATTCTGGGAAGTATTTCCCATGCAGTTTGAATTTTGTTCATGAATTCTCTGCCTGCTCCTACTTTGTTTTCCTGCAGATTTAGTGTCTCTGTTTTAATATTCAGATCTTTGATCCATTTTGACTTTAGTTTAGTGCATGGTGATAGACATGGATCTAGTTTCAGATTTTGGCATATGGAAACCAGTTTTTCCAGCAACACTTATTAAAGAGGCTGTCTTTTTTCCAGTGTACATGTTTGGCCACTTGTCAAAGATGAAGTGACTGAGTGTGTTTGTAGTTGTGGCTGTATCTTCTAATCTATTCCATTGATCTTCAGGTCTGTTTTTATTCTAGTACCATGCTGATTTTACCACAGTAGCTTTGTAATATAATTTCAAGTTGGGGATTGTGATGCCTCCTGCCTTATCTTTGTTGCCCAGAATTGCCTTTGCTATTCTAGGTCTCTTCTGGTTCCAGATGAATTTTAGGGATGATTTCTTTAGCTCTGTGAGGTACACAAATGGTATTTTTATTGGAATTGCATTAAATCTGTATAACAATTTTGGGAGAATGGCCATTTTCACAGTGTTTGTTCTTCCTATTTATGAACAGGGAATATCTTTCCATTTTCTGAAATCCTCTTTAATTTCCTTTTTCAGAGTAATACAATTTTCATTGTATAGATCTTTTACTTCCTCTGTTAGATTGATTCCTAAGTATTTCATTTTTTTGGATGTTACAGTGAAGGGTGTGGTTTCCCTTATTTCTCTGTCAGTGACTTTGTTATTTGTGTAAAGGAATGCTATTGATTTTTGAGTGTCGACCTTGTATCCAGCTACATTACTGAATTTGGTTATTACATCTAGAAGTCTTTCAATGGATTTTTGGGTGTCTTCTATGTAGAATATCATATCATCTGCAAATAATGATAATTTAAATTCTTCCTTTCATATGCTTGTTCCTTTCATTTCTCTCTCTTTTCTAATTGTTCTGGCTGATGTTTCTAGAACTATATTGAATAGGGGTGGGATAAAGGACATCCTTGCCTTGTTCCTGATTTTAGGTTGAAAGTTTTCAGTTTTTCCACTTAGTAAGATGTTGGCTGTTGGTTTATGATATGTGGCTTTTATCAGGTTGAGGTAGAGATTTTCTATTCTGGTTTTCTGTAGGTTTTTTTTGTTTTTTGTTTTTTGTTTTTTTTTTTTTTTTAACATGAATGAGTGTTGGATTTTGTTGAAAGCTTTTTCTGCATCTCCTGTGACGATCATGTGATTCTTATCCTTGGCTCTGCTGATATGGTGTATTACATTTATTGATTTGCCTGTGTTGAACCATCCCTACATTCCTTGGATGCATCCCACTTGATCATGGTGTACAATCTTCTTGATGGTTTGTTGCATTCTATTTGCCAGTATTTTATTGAGGATTTTTGCCTGTGTTCATTAGGGAGATTGGCCTGTAATTTTCTTTTTTGATTGGGTCTTTGTCTGGTTTTGGTATTAGGGTAATACTTGTTTCCAGGAATGAGTTAGGGAGACTTACTTCCCTTTCAATTTCATTGAAGAGTTTGAGGAGTGTTGACATTAAGTCTTTCCTAAATTTCTTGTAGAATTTAGCAGTGAATCAAGACCTGGGCTTTTCTTTGTTGGTAAGGTTCTAATTACATTTTCAATTTCATGAACTGAATTTGGGTTTTTCAGCAGTTTTACATATTGATTCAGCTTTGGTAATTCATACGATCTGTCCATTTCTTCTGTGTTATCAAACCTATGAGAGTAAAGGTTTTTGAAGCAGGTATTGATGATCTTCTGTATTTCTACAGGTCTGTAGTGATTTCACCCTTTTCATCTCTTATTGCATGGATTTGAGTTTTTCTTTCCTCTTTTTGATAAGGTTGGCTAGGGGTTTATCAGTTTGATTTATTCTTTCGAAGAACCAACTCTTCGATTCATTAATTCTTTGTATTGTTTTCTTAGTTTCAATTGCATTAATTTCTGCTCTGATCTTTATAATATCCTCCCTTTTTTGGGCTTTGGGCTTCACTTGCTCTTCTTTGTCTAGAAGTTTGAGGTGCAGCATTAGGTTGTTTATGTGTTTTCTTTCCTTTTTTTTTTGTATGTGTGTGCATTAATTTTATTCGGTCCTTGTGATAACTGTTCAATGTGATCATTTGTATTCCCATTTTGCATGGTAGATATATGAATTCAGTAATATCAAATAATGCTAAAATAAGTCACTGCTAATAAATTGCAAAGTTTGTTAACATTAAGGATCATTTTTGATCTGGTCAGCACTTCTTTCAGTAAAATGTGGCCCTCCTGCTTTTCCCTCAAATTATTAACAACAACTATAAATCATTATTAAAATTGCCTATTAGATATGTTCATATTTCCAGTCTTTTTTTTTTTTTTTGATTCCTTATCTGATGTTGGTACTTTTTCTGTCTTTCTCTTAATACCAACTCTGAAATGCTGGCAAGTTTGATCATTCTTTTCAGTATTCTGCATCTCTGCTGAAGAGTTATCACTGTAAGAATGTCTTTGTGACCCATTATCTCCAGTGTTTGTATTTACCCCACATACATAATTACATAATAAATATTCACTTGTTTTCAATTTAAGGAGACACTTCGAGATTACAGGCTATGTATGTGCATCAATTTTACATTTTTTTTTTGAGAGTAACAATAATCAGCACCTTGCATATTGTTATATTCATAGCAGTTGTTTAGGGTATAAGACATAGACATGAAACATTGTCCAGAAAATTATTGGCAGAAAACTTTGACCTCAATGACTCAAGAGAAACCAGGTATGACTATCTTTTTTTTGTTATGATTGCTGTATTATTTTTTGATGTGGCAATTTAGTGCTGTAAATTTCCATCTGAGGACTGCTTTCATTGTATTCCACAGATTCTGGTAATTCGTATTTGCATTTTCATTCGATTGTAGATATTGTTTAATTTCTTCTGTGACCCATTGATAGTTTAGGAGAATGTTATTTAATTTCCATGTGTTTATGGGGTTCTTGTGGGCTTTTTTGTCATTAATTTCCAATTTTATTGTGCTATGGTCAGATAATATGCATGGAATTATTTCAGTTCCTTTTTGTTTACTTATGCATGTTCTGTGGACTAGTATATGATCTATTTTAGAGAATGACCCATGTGCAGCAGAGGAGAATGTGTATTCTGATGTTGTTGGGTGGAATGCTCAGTACACATCTACTGGGTCCATTTGTTCACAAGTTTGATTCAGTTCTGTTATTTCTTTGCTGATGTTTTGTTTGGTTGATCTGTCTCTCTGTGACAGTGGGGTGTTAAGGTCCCCTGTTATAACTGTATTACTGTTCATTTGGTTTTTCATGTCTATTAAGATTTGTCTTACATAGTTGGGTGCTCCCATATTTGGTGTGTATATATTTATGATCGTAATCTCTTCCTCTTGAAGTTTTCCCCTAACAAGTATGTAGTGACCTTCTTTATCTCTTCTGATCATTCTTGGTTTGAAGTTCACATTGTCTACAAACAAAATGGCTACCCCTGCTTTTTTCT
>RJWM01021837.1:0-34646 GCA_004363535.1 Dasyprocta punctata
CCTCCAGGAGAACCAGCAGCTCGAACAGCAACTCTTGGAAGAACCCACAACGCCCGGCTCTTCTTCCCCACGTCCCTATTTATGCTGGCAACTTTCTTCAGGTGGAACACCTTTAACTCAACACCAGCTGAAGCTGGTGCTAAGTTGACCACCAGTTTGTAATCCATAACACCGTGTGTGTGTATTTTCACAGAATCTGTGCATTTCCAAGCATGCAACGAGTTTCTCACAGCTGCTGCTGGAGAAGGAGGCCGGGGAAATGATGCACAAATCCCTTCCCCCCTCCCAGTGAGGGCTCGTGCCGTGTCACTCTGGTGAGACACCATTTCTAGGAGGGTGTCTTGGGGAGAACTTAGCATTTGAGTTGTGTCATCTAATTCCAGGAAGCCAGAGTAGAACAGAAGGACAAGTTCACCCGCACTGCCCCTGCTTCCCAGCCATCTGTCTGAGCCGGGACACCTCATCTGGTCTTCTCAGCCCACAGGTAGCGATTGGCCATCACTCCCCAGGCTTTGGACCCGATTCAATCACACCACCTGCTTCCTTGGGTCACCAGCGCACAGCTGGCAGATCACGGGCCTTCTCGCCCTGCGGGAGGGCATGTGCCAACTCCTCGTGGTGAAGAGCCTCGGTCTATATTTAGAGACGCCACCCCTACTGGTGCCACACCTCTGGCGAACGATGCCTGACGCTCTCTACCTCTGCCTTGTGCCCACACTGCCAACTGACTCTCCACTCCTTGGTCCTTGCTGGCCTCCCAGAGGCTCCTCGCCTCCAAGGTCCTCCCAGCGCAGCTCCCATACTTCCCAAGGTGAAGATCAAATCCCTGAGTTTCACGTCTAAGGCCCTGAAGAATTTGGTCCCTGGAGACTTTCCAGTTTTGTCCTCCACTGGTCCCCTGTGCCATGGCCACACAGAAGTGCACAAGCCCTAGAGCGGCCCCCTGTCTCTGCGGCTACGCCTCACACCAGAAGCTGCCTGCAGTCAACTGTGCCACCCCACGGGGCACTCAGCGATTGCTGGACGCACAGGGGGGTCGGGTGTACAGATGGCCGGGAGATTATAGTTCCATGGATTAAAAGCGAGGCTGTAGAGCGTTGAACTGAGACCCCGCCGCTGACCCCTGGGAAAGGACCCTGACCACAACGCATCTGCCTAGTGTAACAGCAAGGTTGCTCTTTAGAGTTTGCAGAAGAAAATTTGGAGCTTGTATGCACAGATATTTCACACTCGTTAGGATGACTGCCAGAAAAAGCCATAAAGTAACTCTTGGCAGGGATCAGCATAAATGGGCAAAGCTAGGCATTGCTGGTAGGAATCTGAAATGGCACCGCCTCTGGGGAAAACAGTTTGGTGTTCCTCAAGACATTAAACAACGCAGTCTTCACACAAGCCAGCAGCCCCGCTCTGAGAGCACGCCCCCGGGCTGGGCGGCAGGAGCCCGGAGGTCCACACACCCGTGTGCTCGGCAGTGTCACACCCAGCGCACCAAGGGAGAAGCAACAGATGAACGCGCAAGTGCACCAGGGCACGTCGCAGGGTGGGTGTGAGCCACCCTAGGAAAGAAAGGGAATTTCATGTGTCCCACGACACACGGACAGAAAGCAGAGGGCCAGTGGCCGGGGACCGCGTGGAGACGGGAATGGGAATGATTGAGGAGTGGAGACAGCTTCTCTCCGGGAAAATGAAAAAGATCTGGAGATTGGTGATGGTGGCAGTGGCACAACAATCTGATTGTGCTCAGTGCCACTGAACAGTACACTCAGAGACAGAGGTGACGGTGACGTGCGTGTTTGGTTTTTTTTTTTTTTTTTTTTAACCAGTTAAAGACGTCTACGTAGAACTACTGCTCACATGCAGTAACTGAACTGCCAAACAAAACAATTAAATAATTAAAAAAGCACGACAATTTGGGGACGTGGACAATAGGCAGGACAGCACGGGGATCCTCGAGAGAAAAGAAAGAAGCGAGCTCTGTGACCGCCCTGCCTCTTACCTAGCCACAGGGCAGGGCTCAGCCCGGGAAATCGCGCTGGGTGCTGACCTGCACGTGCACGGAGCCAGCGCCCCCAGGTCAGGGCAGAGCCTTCCTCGGAGCACACAAGGGACCGGGGCAGGTTAGAGAAACCTCATAATACACAAGGCAGAGGGGTGGCCATCCGAGGGGAAGCAGAATTACCCCTGTGCTAATGGCCCTTCAGGTCCCGCCTAACGCAGCTTAGAGGTAAGCTTCCAAAAGGTTCAAACTGCGTGCTCATAATACTACAGCTTTCAGGAATATGCAATTACCCAGCACTTTACAGAATAAAATTTATAATTCCAGCATCCAATTAAAAGTATTAAGAATGCTAAGTAACAGGAAAATATAACTCAGGATCAGGAACAAACATCCAGCAGTAGAAACAGCCCCCGAAGTGACACAGATAACGTGGGCAAGAGATAAGGAAGGTGAGCAGTCATTGTAAAGGTATATATATATTTTTCTTTGCTTGTTTGTTTTGTTTTGTTTTGGCACCAGGAGTCGAACTCACAACCTCGTGCTTGCCAGGCAGGCGCATGTGCCGCTGAGCTAAATCCACGCCATGTAACTCTTTTGTACGCCAAGGCGCTAGGGGAGAACACAGAATACTGAAAGGAGATGTTGACAGTACAGCTAAGACACAAATCGGGTTGGTAGAAAAGTGTTAAAGGTAGGGTTAGCCGCAGAATACACACTGCAGAGAAAACCAAGTGCCCCTGGGGACAAGGACAACGGCCGGCCAGAGTGACACAGTGAAAAGACAGGAAGCGGAACCGGCACCCGTGAGCCACGGGCCGAAGGCAGCCAGAGTCCCTGGGGAACAGACAGGCACCCACGGGAATCTGCAGAGACCATGGCTTCAGTGTTTCCAAATGTGATGAAACCGAGAAACCCACAGATAGCAGAAGCCCCCGCATCCCAAACACAAGGAAGATGAAGGAAACACCGCCGAGATGAGTCACCATGAAATCGCCCAGAGCCAGTGAGCCAGAGGCGCTAAGTCAGAGCAGCCAACCGGGGAGAAAGGCCGTGCACACCGCACAGCCACCAAGGTCAGGAGGACACAGTGTCTCCCGGGGCTGTGCACGTGGGGACCACCACACAGCGACACCCCGGAGTACAAGACGGAATCCCAGAATCCCATCGAGAATCGCGGAGCCATCCACACAGACATTTCCAAACTAAACACACACGCGCACACACATACTTGCATGCATACACACATACACGTATGCACACACGCATGCACACACTGGATTCCCCAGACGTGCAAATGCAGAGGAAACCCATCCTCAGCCGTGCTCCGTGCACACAGTCACACACTGAGTCTGTCCAGCCAGCAGGCAAAGGACAGGTCAAAGCCGGGGCGCACAGAGGAAGGGCGAGCGCCCGGGACAGGGAGTGAGGGGAGACAGGGAATGCGCGCTCTCTGACGTCACCACAGCGCCTTACAGCCACGCTGGCTGCTTCAAGTTCCCTAAATAACAAGGTAGCGCAGGAATAAAAGGCAGGACCCCCATCCTGAGCAGTCTGGAAAGGAAGGAATGGGGCCTGGTCTGCCTACTGCGCTGTAACTGAGGAGTTCAAGACATCTACTGCCAGCTGTGGACGCATCCGTCCTGTGGCCCGGGGCATGAGCACGCCCGTGTTCTCATAAAAAATATGAAACACAAAGGAAACTTTTCACTTCTTAGTGTAGCCCAGGCAGCCAGGTGTGTTCAGCTATAGGTTAGACACAACCCTGCCTAAAACTAGCTCATGTGTGTGTGCGCATGCGTGCATGTGTGTGGGTGCATGGGTGTGTGCCTGTGTTTGTGTGTGTGTGCATGTGTGTGCGTGCGTGCATGTGCGTGTGTTTGTACATGTGTGCATGTCTGTGTGCATGTGCGTGCATGCCTGTGTGTGTGTTACTAAGGATTGAACCCGAAGCCTTCCTACCGTGCTACAAACCCAGTCCTCTTTTTTTTTCATTTTTCATTTTGAGACAGGGTCGCACTGACCCACTAAGCTACCACAGCTGGGATCACACATGAGACTTTCCTGCCCCGGCCTCCCACCACACTGGGTTCACAGGCTTGAGTAACCTCTTTTTAAAAGGACAATAGAAGATATAAACTGAAATAACAAAATTGTTCAAAATAGCCAAAGGAAGTCAGAAAAGGGGAACGAAGAATACATGAGACAAATTAAAAACAAATAGCAAGATGGTAGATTTAAAGTTAATTATTCCAGCAATCCTTTACATGTAAAATGCTGTAAACACCTCACAAAAGAAACAAAGCATTGTCATGTTAAATAATAAAACAAGAACAAATTACATGCCTCTTTGTTGAAAAGACACAGATAAAGAATAAAAGGATAGAAGCTGTGCATTATGCTGGCAGTAATCAGATGAAAACTAGAGTAGCTACATTAGTATCAGACAAAGCAGGACCCAAAGCTAAGGGTATTAATAAGGATTAAGATAATCATTTAATAATGTTAAAGGAGTCAATTCACCAAGAAGGCATAACAGCCTGAAATGTTCATATCTCTAATAACAGAGCTGTCAAATGTTTGGAGCAAAAGCTGATAGGACTCAGAGGAGAAATAGGCTAATCCACAATTACAGTGCGGACCACGCCAAGCTCTCTTAATAACCAGCAGAACAAAACACACAGAAGACCAGGAGGACCCAGGAGTTCTAAACTATACTATTAGTCTGTTTGATCTGCTTTGAAATTTTTGGGTTGTCCTTCCTAACTATAACCAGAGACGTGTTTTTTTCCAAGTACATACAGACATTACCAAGATAGACCTTATCCTGGAGCAAATAAATTGAATAAATTTATGAGGATCCAAATTATAGAAGGTGTGTGTTGTGAGCGTAATGCTATTAAATTAGAAATGAACAACTAAAAGAGATCTGAAAAAATTCTCCAAATAGGGCTGGAGATTTAGCTCAGTGGTGTAAGTGCCTGCCTGGCAAGCGTGAGGTTGTGAGTTCGATCCCTGGTACCAAAAAAAAAAAAAAAAAAAATTCTCCGAATATTTTTGGAAATCAAATAACAAACTTCTAAATAATTCAGAGGTCATTGGATAAATGACAGGAAATATTAGAATGAATTTTAAATACTGGAATGAATTTTGAAATGAATGAAATTTAAAACATAACATGTCAACATATGAAAAGCAACTAGAATAGCACCTAGAGTGAAATTTATGCCCTAGTCCCCTGATTAGAAAATAAGAATGTCCTAATATCAATGACCTTAGCTTCCTTTTTAATAAAGGAGAGAAAAGAAAGAAAATTATTCCTAAATGAAGAAATAACAAAATAGGGGAACAAAATAAAGAAAATTCAATTAAACCAAAACCTAGGTGTCTAAAAAGAGGCATCAAGTGGCTAAATCTCTAGCCAGACAGACCTGGAAAAAAGACATTATCAAAATCAGAAATCGAGGAAGGCAAGGTCACCCCTTCAAACCCTACAGGCAGTAAGATAATAATGAGACAATGTCAGGTACAACGTTATATGAATAAATTAATAACTTTGATGAAATAGGGAGATTTCTTAAGAGACAGGAACCGCCAGAGCTCACTCAAAAATACATAGGTAATCTGAGTAGTCCAGCTCCTTGTCTATTAAAGAAATTTAATTTGTAGTTAGAAACCTCCTCCTGGGGAGATCCGAGGCCCACGGGTGCCACCTGGATCATTCCGCCAAGCACTCACAGAGGGAAACGAGGGCAGTCCTACGTGGTTTGGTTCTTCTTTCTTTTTTTTTTCAAAACCCTGAAGAGGAAAGAACGATTTTCAGTCATCCACCAGGTCAGCACTGCCCGTCACCAAAGCCAGAAAATGGCAACCCAAGGCAGTGCGGGGTGACTGTGCTCATGGACACAGGCACAAACGTGCTGCCCGAAACTTGAGCAGGTGGATCCCCCCGAGTTACAGAAGGCTGACACAAGGGGTGACCAAGAACTGCGGCGGACATTTAAATTGGGAAACACTAATTACAGTGCAAGACTCGTCACTGAGAATGCCGGGATATATGCGTTCAGAGCAAAGGGGGTATTTTGAGAGGTGACGTTTCTTCTTCTGTAACAAATATTTTACTGAAGCGTACACTGTCTTGTTTGATCATCCTTTCCTGGTCAAGCATTTATGGCAATTTATAATTGCAGTGGGATTTATTTTTTAAGGAATGGATGGTCGATTTTACATTTGAAAATCAAATACTGCACATCACCATGCTGTGACTGGCTAAAGGGGAGAAATAGAAGCTCACACTAGCACGCTCAGGAGGCTCGTCGGTCAGGGCCTGGCGTCTCGGTTCTTGTAGCTGCTCTCAGCAAATTACAGTAAGGGGAAAATCTTTCAACCTGATAAAGAACGTCGACCAAAAGACATCTAAAGTTAACATGCTAGCTGATAAGAAGTGGCAAGCTTTCCCCAAGTCCAGGGACATGGGAAGGAGGTCTGTTCTTACTGCTTTTCCTCAGGGGAGGCTCTAGCCAACGGGACATGGCGAAGGGAGAAAGGCAAGGCAAAGCGATTTGGAAACTAGACGCAAGCTGTCGTATTTCCTTTGGTGCAACCATCAACACAGAAGATTCTAAGGATTCACACCCAATAGAAGCCACTGGAACTGTTAGATGAGTTGGGTTAGTTAGTAAAATCAACAGCTCAGTAGGAATCCGTTGTATGTCTGAATATCAGCAAATGAACACAAAGAAATTGGAATTTAAAAAATAAAAACATCATGATGTCATCAAAAAAGAAAACCCTGGGAGCTAAATGTCATGAAAGATGTTTAAACCACACAGAACACAGCAGACTCAGGCTGAAAGAAGAAAGACAAGCCAAGTGCGTGCAGAGGTGTGTACTCACTAAAATACAGGGTACCTAAAATAGTCAAAACTGGAAAATTTTGAAAAAGAAAAGAGAACTTAAACTATTTGATATGAATGCTTATTACCAAGCAACAGTAATTCAGACAACATGACACTGGCATAAACGCAGACCTAAAGGTCTCTGCCACAGAATAAAGTGGCCACAAATGAATCAGACATACATGGCCAACTGATTTGCAACAAAACTTCCATGGTCACCAGGCTGCTGTGTAGCTCAGTTTTAAAGCATTTGCCCAGCATACACAAGGCCATGGTTTCAGTCTCTAACACACACACACAGCATCCAAGGTAAACTGGTGAGGAAATAAACCGTAGAATAAATTATATTAGGAAGGGCTGGGAACTTGGCTTAGTGGTTTAAACACCTGCCTGGCGGGTGTGAGGTTGTGAGTTTGAGTCCTGGTACCGACAAAAAAGATAAATAAATTTTAAAAAATGAGATAAATTATGCTAGGAAAACTGCATTGAAAATGTTTTTAAGCTATGTAGCCTGGCACAGTGGTGCATATCTGTAATCCCAGCACTCTGGGAGGCTGGGGCGGAAAGATTACAAGTTCAAGCCCAATCTGGGCAATTTAGCAATTGACTGAGATCCCGTTTCAGAATAAAAAATTAAAAGAGGCTGGGAGATAGCTCGGTGGTACAGCGCCCTGGCTTCAATCCTGCATACTATTAAAAAAAAAAAAAATCATAGCCTTAAGTGTGACAGGAAGCACGGCCCCTCCATCCCAGACACACACTCCTGCGGCTCCGTAAGCGGCATCTGGGGCTGCGGCAGTGGGGTGCACCTTGGTCTCGGCCTTCCTAAGAGTCAGTGAGTCAGATGGGACTACGCCGGTGCCAAAAGAGACACAGGAGTCCTTGTCACAGGCTCCAGCTCTTGACCAGAACACAGCTGACTCATGCTGAATCCCCACCCCCTCTTTGGAGGAGGGGGGCCTTGGTAGGCCCAAAAAGGGGGAGGGCAGCCCCGCCTGACCCTGCCCCCAATAACCACAATTCACTCCTAAATGAACATTCCTTCCTCTCCCCCTCATTCCCATGAGTCCCCGGAGCAGCACTGCCAAAGGAGCCCTCTCGGGACTCCAGCATGCACCATGAGCCAACGCCCTTCTCCAAGCCAAGAGGTGAACTCGGGCTCCAGAACTCAAGCCACTTCTGGCTCAGTGCTCTGCTTTGTAAGCAACTGTTGCTGCTGCAAGGTCAAGAAGTGTCTGAGAGGTTAAAACCAACAAGGACCTGGAAGCCTTGTTAGCCTGAATTCGCTGTCCCAGCAGCAAGCAAGTGCATGCATTTGCTTTTGGCTGCATCCTGGGTTGGGTGGAGAAGGCAGAAGAGGAGCTCAGATCCACCCGAGGAGCACAAGAAGTGGAGGAGATGGGGGAGGAGGCAGTGTGGAGAAGAAGCCCCCAAAGGCAGGGAGCCAAAGGGAGGAACCCAGGGGCTTCAGAGACAGGAGCCGGAGCCAGCGTGAGAAGAGCAGGTCCCCAGACAGGGTCTATTCTAGGAGAAAAAGCCAGGGAGGGAAGTAGCCCAGCAGAGGAGGAAAGAGCAGGACACTGTGGGAGGACGGTGGGTGCCAGTGTCCCAGGCCAGAGCCTGCACAGGGCAGGAGCCAGGAAGTGCTCCTTACCGCTCTGCTTACAGGGAACGGGCACCCTCAGCACAGTGGTCCAGGTTTTCCAGGGTGGGCCGAAGTGTATGAAGCAAAAATCAAGCTTCCTGTCTTTCTTCCGTGAGATTCAGAATCTGAGAAGCAACCAGACTCTGAATCCACTCCCCAAAGTTGTGGGTAGGGCCCACTGAAGGGCATTAGGGTATCGCAGGAAGGAAGGGAGCTTCCCCACCAAGTGCTCTCCGGGGTGCACCAGGAAAAGGAGGGCAGCGGGAGCTGGGACCTGGGCAGGCCGGGGGGATGCAAGGGGCAGGGCTGTGAGCAGCTGCTCCTGGAGAAGCTCCTTCCCGTCTGGGCCGTCAGAGTCTCCACGAACCTGAAAGACGCAGAGACGGGACTGTAAAGGTCACCAAGCACAGAAGAGGCCCTGTGGGGGAGAGGCAGTGAAACCCAGTGACGAGACCTTGAGGACTCGAGACACCGGAATTAGCAGGAACAGAAAGCAGGAGAGCTGCAAATCCATGTGTAAAGAAAACAAGGATGGCCTTCTAAAAATAAGCAAACAGGAGCCTCTATGAGGAATGAGCACACAGATCTGAAAATCTGCCAAAAGGAGCTTGGAAAAGCAAAAGATCTAAAATCAGAAATTATCAACTTGAGGAAGACACCAAACAGGAAGCTCGAAACCTCTACCTCAGAACCTGTTTCACCCCTTCTCCGTCTCCTTGAAGCCCCAGCTCCTGACGTCCAGCAGAGATTTCACTGAGAAGGGGCAGCGGGCAGCAGAGAATTCCGCACAGCTCCGTCCTCACCAACACCAGCCTGCCATGTCGCACCACACCCCTTCATTCCAGCTGCTGCTGCTCGACTTTCAACCCTGAACCTGGAAGAGGCTCCACCTATGTTACAGAATGAGCTCTCCAGCACCCAAGGGTGTTGTCCCACCATTGTCCCATCTCCGTTCCTCACCGTCCCCTTTCTCTCTCCCCTGAGACATATCTATCACATTATAATCCTGGAGTTAAATGTTTGCAATGCTCAGAGCTAACACTTCTCATTCATTCATGGCTGGCTAAAGTTCTTCAAGAAAGACTCACACGAACCTTGTCTCCTATATCCTTTGCATGCTCACATCCATGTGCCAGTTTGGCTGGGTATAAAATAACGTTCCTGAGCGCATCCTAGACATACTGTCTCCCATGGCTGGGGAGAAGACTCCAGGCAGATTCAAGGATGAAAAGGGACACAGGAATCAGGGCAAAGACCTTAGTATGGGCCAATATGTGTTTCCTTAGCAAACACGTATTATTCTCAGTATTCTCTTTCAATCTGTAGCTTTCAGTTTTCTTTTATTTTCATAAATGCTTCTTAAATTAGGCTTCAACCAGAACTTTTTCAAGATTTTAATTCTTTCATCATTTGGTCTTGGGTATGAAATTTGAGATTCCTCTTACTGCTCTGCCAAGCCCAAGTCCTCTTAAATGTCCCTTTGCTTCCGCTCCACTTGCTCACACTCTTCTCAGTCTTCTCCGTTTCAAGCTTTACGACCTTCCTGGCAGTGTCTGTTCCTTGTGCTGCTTCTAAGTTGTTCTTTACATCTGCAAATAGCCACGAGCTCCTGTCCCGCATCTCCCTGTGCCCTGCATGTTCATGCATGCCTCCTCCCCTTCTCTGTTGTATCTCTCCCCTGAGTTCCATCTTGGCTTTCAGCTCTTGTTTTATGGAAGCAATCATTCCATTTTTTAAAATCCGTATATTTGGTCATAACTGCCATCTGCTCCATGACAATTTATTTGATAAAAAAGGAAAAAGGAAGGATAAAGACTTATACATATATTATCTGTTTTTGGAGAGACGCAAATGGTCCCACATTAGATGGGCCACTGAAGGTTGAATGAAGCATTCTGCCTCCTGGCCCTGGCCCTGGCCTCCTCTCTGTGCCTCCTGCCGTCCCCTTCCCCTACTGCCTTCCTTGCTATGTCTTTGTGTAGAGTCCAGCTGTGTTCTGTGATATGGAGCAAGAGTTTAGGGACCCAGTGCCTCTGCAGGCGCATGTGGCCTGCCAGGCTTGCTCTATGTCAGTGCTTGGTTGACCTGGGTCTACCCGGCTGTCCTGGTCAGCGGCTCAGAAGAGAAACCTCTGTTCCAAAGGAGAACAAAGGCAGGGAGGACCATAGCTGTCCTGTGCTCATCACCTGCTTCCCTCTGGGTTAGGTGCTAAGAACATAGTTCTGGCAGCTGGTAGGATCAAGTAGCACTTCCACTGTGCACAAATTATTTTGTAAGCCAATCTCAATCACTTGGGAGTGGAGAAAAACTACAAATAAATCCCTAATAGTCAGAAGGTGGATGGATCCAGGAAGATATCTTATGGGGCTGGAAGAGGGGCATTGCTTCAAAACCATTGGCTAAAAGACAAAGACTATAAGATGCTGACATCCGTCTGCCACCAGGTAAAGCTCACACCAGGAAGCCCATGAGTAGGACGTGATCTCTGAGCCACTTCTCAACTTCTCGTGGGTGATGGGCACTAATAAATACACAGAGGTGGTCAGGATTGTGTGTTCTGTGCGTAGAGGAAGCTGCAGTGCTGTGGGACAACATAGTGCTGGAGGGTCCTGATATTGGTACAGACCCAGCTTTCTTGACACACAGCTGGCATCTCATGGTGCCATCTGGTCTGCCAGTGAGGCTGGGAACATCTATCTCAGGGCTCTGCTGGGGATGTTCCATGGGAAGTGGCCTGTGAAATCATGAAGCAAGGTGCTCGGAGTCCAGAAACCCAAAAACTCCATGCAGGACAACTGCCCTCTTTCTAGGCCCTGTAGAAATCAGGGGAAGCCACTGTCTCTGTCGTCTTCCTCTTTCTGATGCAGGGGCCAGATGGGTCCATTTCAACTCAGTCTGTCTTACAAAGTTGTTTAGCCATCAATGAGTTTTGGATGCTTCTAAGTCAAAAATGGCTTTGCTGATTTTTTTTAAAATGCTATTCTTTATCAAGGAGCACCATACAGGTCTCCTTGGACTCATTCCTTTCACCCTACAATTACATTACAATAACTTTGACATTTTTCACATTTCTTTCACTTTCCAATTCCATTTCCTCTAATTTCTAATTCTTGTATTTTTTAATCAGCAAACTGAATTCTTTTTCCATGTGATTTGTCTGGATTTTTCTAAATGGGTACTGTGATTTGAAAGCCTCCCTCAAGTTTCATACCTTGGAAATGAGCCCTCAAATTCGTTCATTGATGGTTTCTGGAGGTGGAGCCTTAGGTGGTAATTAGGATGATGTAAAGTCACAGAGTGGGGTCCCTAGGGTGGGGTCGGTAGTTTCATAGGCAGAGGAGGCGATACCTGAACTGACGCACGCTTGCTTGGTCTCACCGCGTTGCAGTGTGGCATGGGGACACTGCCAGCTGCAGGCTCCTGAGCTTCCCAGCCTCCAGAGCCATGAGCCAAATAAATTCCATTCTTTGTAAACTCTCCAGTCCCAAGCATTTTATGATAACAACAGAAAATGGGCTAAAACGGTACATAATATTTTTGTGATAAACACAACGAAAGTAACAAACAATTGAAAATAAATAACAGACTTGAGTGGCTGCACATGCTTAATGGACTGTTGGAAGCAAAGCGGTGACTCTCCTGAGCACCGTGGAGTTGGGAATGAGTACATGCCATCACCCGCTGTCCTCCATCATCCAGCAACCTCCTGGCAAGACGGCCTGGGGCCTGGATGAAACTAATTACAGCCTTGCGCCACTTTTACCAACTGCGTGACCTCAGGTATTTAACCTCCTTGTACCCAGATCCCCTCCTCTTCCAAATGCAAGGAGCAAAGGAGGCGAAGCAGGGGACACACAGAATGGTGAGGAGCACACCACAGCCCTTGCTCCAGACTCCTGCAGCAGGCGGCCTTGGGAGTATAATGCTGAGTAACAGCAGACAGGCACAGGATGGCAGATAGCGTAGTTACTTTTCTTGTTGCTGATACCCAATGTGCAAAGTTAATGGAGGAAAGGTTTATTTGGTTCACAGCTGAAGTTCAGAGTCATCTGGCGTCAATGCAGGGTGACAAGGCAGACAGGTATTGCAGGGGTGAAACAGTCCATGGCAGGCAGAAAATAGTCAAGCGAGGGACCTTAGCAACTTCTTTCTGCCCCTTTTATACTCCACTTAGGCTACTGGGATTAGGCCAGTGCCAAGCCAATCAGTGGACTGATTTAGTAATCACCCACCCTTAACCCCAGCATCACCCACTTTAGATTCAAACACCTCTGAGAAAGCTCCACCTAAGACTGCGTGAAACTTTGAGGGGACATCTAGACACAAACCATAACATTCTGCCCCCGGCTCCCTCAAATACTCATGCACATTCCTTTACACAGAAGGCATTTAGTCCATTTCTAAGAGTTGCCAAAGTCCTAACCGTTTCAGCATTGCTGAAAAATCCAAGTTCCAAGTATCCTCTGAGATTTAAGGCAAACTCTTAGCTGTGAGCCCCTGTACAAACGAAAAGAAAGTTAAACACTTCCAACATACAGTGGCACAAGATAAACATTACCGTTCCACAAGGTACAAATAGGGAGACACAAAGGAATAGGACCGAAGCAAGTCCAAAATCCAGCGGAGCAAACATGAAGTCCTGTAGTGTCAGGTGCAGCCTCCAAGGAAATCTGTGCCAAGATGTGAACTCTGAAGAGCTTGGGTGGCTCTGCTCCTGCAGCAGTGTGGGTGGCTGTGGTCGTAACTCACGTGGCTTCTCTCTTGGGCCCACTCTGCTCCTCTTTGCAGTTTTCCTCAGACAATCCACCTTCCTGTCTTCTCCAAACTTCTGAGTCCTCTCTGCAATTTGGCTTCATGCCCACAAGTTCACACACTGCCCTCTCAGGGGCACACTATCTGGTCCCCAGACCATCTTCTGAACTCAGAGTGGAAGCCTTCCTGACCCTACACTCTTGCACTCTACACACTCCTAAGACCAACATCACAAGGATGATGCCAAGGTCTGCTGTCAGCCGGAGCAGTAGCCAGGCTTCCTTCTCTCAGCACAGGGGTCAAATACCTGGATCCCTGAGCACTGTGAATCCAGTCCCAAGAAGCAAACTCTGTAGCCTGCTGCCATTCTGAAACATGGTTCTCTGGGGTTCTATCCACAAAGTAACGTCTTTCACCTTTGCAGCGCTGCAAAGGCTGGAGTCTTTCTGGTTCTTGTACTATCCTCAGGCCATCTTTTCTGTTGTCCTCTTCTGAGATACTTGGCTTTTTCTTCCAAATCATTTCATGGATCAGTTTCTTCTCTGCTCCATCTTTCCAGGCTTCAACTTTATTGGATCTTCCTTTCTGGCCAAACTCATAACATTTTAAATCATTCTGCTGAGTTCTTTGCTCTAGATTCACAACACAGATCTGGCTAAAAGCCCCCAACAGTAGCCATGCCAGGCCTCGACACTAAACTGCCTTGAAATTTCTTCTGCCAGGTTAATTAGTCAACTACCCCCAATCTCAGCCTCAGGCAAAGTCTCTGGATGTGGCAAGATGCAGACAAACTTTCTGTTAACCCATAACATGCATTGTGTACAGTCCAACAGCCAATGCAGTCCTCCTTCCCAGCAGAAACCTCCAAAGTCTGGTCTTTTCCAGCATCATTTCTATCAGCATTCTGGTCTTCTGACCAGAATCTCCCATCAAGTACAGCCTAAAGTGTTCCAGCGCTACCTTTTCACCCGATATCTCCAAACCTTTCCAAACTCTTCCTGCAAGCCAGTTAATTCCAAAGGTTCCTGAACCACAGGATCAGGTCTAGTCACAGCAACAACCCCACTCCTCTGGTAACTAATTTCTCGTAGTTACTGTTCTCATTGTTGAGACAAAATACCCAACACGTAAAGTTAAGGGAGGAAAATTTATTTGAATCACAGTTTGTAGAGGTTTCAGTCCAGAGTCTGCTGGTTCCAAGGCAGGGTGACACAGCAGGGGAGCATCACAGCAGAGAAACAGCTCCTGGCAGGCGGAAGGTAACCAAGCAAGCAAGGAACAAGAAAAACCTGATTCTGTTCCTTATATTGTATCCAGGCTACTGGATCAGGGGATTAGTAATCACATACTCTTAATCCCAGCATCACATACTCTAGATCCAGCCACCTCTGAAAAAGTCCCACTTATGACTGCATAAAGGGCCATCTAGACCCAGGCCAGAACAGGTGTTGAGGTGCAAAGCCCATAGGAAGCCAGTCCCAGCACAATGGTTGAGGGGTTGCCAGGGGCAGGACTGTGGGGGCAGGGACAGCAGTGATTGCCAATAGTGACGGTGGTTGTGCAGCACTGTGGATATACTGAATGCCACTGCACTTTTACTTCAAAACAGTTAAAATGGAAACTTTTATGTTGTTGGCACTTTCCTGCCAAAAGGAAAAAAAATATGCAGAGATACAACGTCTGCATTTTCAAGTGGACACCAGAGCAGGTTCTGCGATGAAGCAGCTAATGTTCTGTCTCGTTGTACATGATGGGCAGGACCCCGACACTGCAGGCGGACCAGACTGCACCCACTGTAGCTGCCTATTGCTCCATATTGCCTGGATCACAGCTCACAAGCTCCCGCCCCTCACCAGGCACAGGACAGTGAAGGCCGGATGGTCCTCCAGGGCCACTAGGGGACTGCAGCAGGAGGCTGGTCATGGCCCCATGTGTCTCTGGCCTAGTGTCCAAGGAAAAGGCTGCAAAACTTGAAAGGTACATGGCCTCCTGTTCACCACATTCTCCGGGTCAGCAAGTCACAGACCCACCCAGGGTCAAGGGTGGGGACACAGACTTCACTTCCTACAGGAGAGCTGCAAAGATGGGGGCCTCCCTCTACCCCAGTTCTGGCGGGCGGTGTTTTCCAGATGCGCAGTGCCCCCGGGGTCTCACCACACCTCCCGCTACCAGCAGGGTGCCGCCCTGAGATGAGGTCAGGGCGTCAGCTTTGTAGGTCACTTGGTAAATTCACATTGCCAGACATAAAGTCTTGCCAAAATGGTCCAAAAGCCAAAACAGCTGCATGGAAGACATCACAGCAAAATATCTCCCTTGGTTTTATCTGGTTCTGGATTCCTTTTTGTTTTGGAGCTGAGTGCGCTTCCTAGCACTCTCGCCTGGTGCGTCGGATGCACCTCCACCTGCACAGCACCGGGGCCCTGCTCACTCACCTGGGTTTGATGCAGGTGGGAGAAACAGAACAAGCAGAGAAAAGGACAGTGACAGCAAGAGCCTGTGTCCAGCGGGGCCAGAATACAGCAAAGTGCTTGTCCAGAAGGGTGAGTTTGGACTGCGTGGCCAAGAGCCTGAACCAGTGCGTGGAGGCCCTCGGGCTCTGTGCTGGGACTAAGAGGGAGCCACTGAAGTGGGCACCGCGTGCAGGGATGAGCTCGGGAGCAGTTTTCAGCTCCACGCACAGACAGAGGAGTTCGAAAGTCTAAACAGAGGCCGGGGTGCGGGGGAGCTGGTAGAGCACTGTGGAGTCGCGCCTGTGCGCAGGGAGCTAGAGAGAGGGCAGAGAAATGTTTCCAAGGGAATGGAACAAGGGATGGAAATGTGCTGTGGTGCCGAGGGTCCCGAGACGCCCCGAGCCCAGGGGCAGGGCTGGGGCCTCACAGGGGGCCGACCCTGTGGTCTGACACGGCACCGGGGGTCTAAACCCAACTTGCACAATTGAGCAATAGTGTTTTTCTTCCCAGGACACAAAAACCTGTCCAAGAAATAGGCCCAGATTTTCTTCCCTGCTCTGGCCAACACTTGGAGTGCTCCACGCTTGGCCCCAGCTGTATCACTGACAGCAGATTTTACAAGACTGCGGTCCTGCCAGGCTCCTTGCAGAAGTAAAAAGAGGTAGAAGACGCCCGCGCTGCCCAAACCACGCAAATGTATCACCATCCTGGCGCGCCTGGCGCGCAGCGGCGTCCTTGGCCCACGGGCCGTCTGCCCAGGACCAGTGCGTGCACCTTCAGGTCTGAGGCTGCAGTTTGCACGTTTCAGTGCAGGCCCGGGACTCTCAGTGAGGCTTCCAGCTGGAGGCAGGAGGCCACTGTCGTCCTGGTCACTGCTCAGGCGCACCTACTCATGCAAGACACACCATTCACGGGAAAAAGTGCTTTCAGCCCTGCGGCGTCCTGCTGGGCCGCGCTCCGCCTGGCCAGCCCCTCCAGGCGTGATCCGCCATCCCGGTATCTGGGTCTGGGACTTCTCCTCTATGCTTTCAGGTTGGCCACAAAAATATCTCTTCGGTTTTTTTCACTAATGGTCCATTTGTAGGTCATTCAAGGCCAAGACCAGAAGAATGAAAAGCTCCGAGTCCCTCCCGAGGTCCTCGGTTGTAAAGGACCAAAGAGGCCGTAAAACAAAGATTTATTCAGCTTCAGCCGGACAGCTCAATGGCGAAGCCCTGTAAGACCAAGGAAAAAAGAAACATCTGGCCAGAAAAGAGCACTTGTTTACAAAAAAAAAAAAAAAATTTAAGAGTCTTCTCCAGCTTCACCAAGTTCTTGGACTAAAATTAGGTTGAAAATTAAAAACAATGTAGAATCTTGAGAGTGAGGGCAATACAGGCAAAGAAGAAAGAACATCTTGTTTTTTTCTCGTCCGGCTGCCTCGGGTCCCCGCCCAAGCACCCCTGCCCTGGTAGGTAGCCCCTCGGGGACCATACAGCTGTGGCCCTCTCCAAGCAGGTGACGGATGCGGCCTCCACTCCAAGGCCAGCACTGGGGGTGGAGGCTGTTTTCTGTGGAGGAAGCTGGGGGAAGGGAGGTGGCCATGCACTGCGCCCTGATGACAAAGTACCTCTCTCCAGAGCTCGCAGCAAACAGGGCTGGAACCGCTGGCGCAGAGACACCGACATCTGCCTACGCTGGGGACAGGGACAGTGCATCTTTGGAGGCGTGGACAATGGCTGTTTTGTAAGGAAAGGAGCCGGCGCTGGCAGCCCAGACCTGGGCCCAAGCTGAGAAAGAGCTCCTTTTCCGGGCCGCGTTGACTCACCGAGATCAGCCAGGCCAAGCCCACTGGGCTTCTCTGCCCTACCCTCCCTGTGTGCGGGGCGGTGGCCAGCGGCCGTCACAGGAGCCCAGGATACGCTGCTGCCCTCTGCTCTCCCCAGGGCGCTGATGTGCTGCGCGGGTTAAGGTTGGAAGATGCTTCGAGCATCTTGGCACAAAACTGGCTCAAGTACAGTAATTAATAAATCTTACCGAAGAGGTGGACTAAGGTCAGGAGGCTCTCGGAGGCCCGGAGAAGAGCTGGCTGGGCTCAGTGCCGGGGCCTCCGTGCCGGGGCACCGATGGGGAGCCGCACAGTGTCCAGGTCACGCAGGCTGCGTGGTGAGTGGCCTCGGCTCCCGCAGATGGGCTTGGACCCTGATCCATGAACAACCTGGGCTCACGTTTGCTTGAAAGTCCCTGCCTTGCGAAAGCTCACAGTGATAGACACAAACACATCCTATCACCAAGAAATTAAAGAGAAGAAAGGAAACCATGTCCTCAGAGCAAACAGGAGTCGGCCAGCACACTGCCCAGGGCCCGCAGTAGAGAATCCGAGGGGAAGTTTCTCACAGCAGAGAGGAAAGAAGGTGTTGACAGATGTCTAACCATGTGCCGCAGCCACCCTTATCCACACAGGATATGTTCCCAGGCCCCTGTGGATTCCAGAAACCACAGGCTGTACCAGGCCTTATACACAGTGGGTTCTCTGCATTCCTGGGCATTCAGACCTATGATAAAGTTTAATTTGCAAATTAGGCAACTAGGGGATATCAACAACAATTAATAATGATGTAGAACAATTAAAGTTACAACCCACTGTGATAAAGTTACCAGAACCACTACTCTTACACATTAGAGCCATTATTAAGTGAAATGCAGATGACTGAAATAAGTACTCAGACCCTCTGCCGGTCAATCTGATAAACAAGTGGCCATCGTGACAGCGGGTAGGCAGTGTAGACAGCTCCAACACACTGGACGAAGGAGTGAGTTGTGTCCCAGGTGGGAAGAAGCAGGATGACTTGAGATTTGCTTCATCATGTTATTCAAAACAGGCATACAGTTTAAGTCGTATAAATTGTTTATTTATGGGATTTTCCTTTTAATATTTCTGGTGCTCTGTTGCTTCCGGCAGCTGAGACTGAGGGAAGTGAACTGGCAGTCAGGAGGGGCTGTGACATGAGCTGCGCCACTGCCACCTTCGGGGGTCTGGGGACTGTTGACCAACCTTGAGGAAGTTCCCGTGTCCATGTGGTGGATGTCACGGTGGGGACCTTCTACCATTAGACATCAAGTTGAGAAGACCACGGCCTAGCCTTAAATGGGGCTGCCAAAGCCCTTTTGGGCCAGTCTCCATCTCTGAAGTGGACGGGTGAGCAGTAGCTTCAGGGCTCCTGGGTCCCCCAGACCACAGGTCCTTTTCCCCTTTTCCCCACTCTCTCCGATACCCCTCAGCCCTGGTAAAATGGTCAGGAACTTGTGAGTCCTGACTCCTAGCTGCCCTCCAGGAGGTCACCCCACAAATGAGCAGGCTCATCCGTGCAGTGTCCACCCGGCTGGCCAGAGACTGGCCACAGCACTGTGCAGTCTGCACCCTGGCTTCGCACTAAACACATCTCCTGTCCAGTGAGTCTCTTGCTGTGCTCCCCTGGGCTCCCCCGGAAGCTTCCCCAAGCAGCCCCAGTCAGCCCTCTTCAAAGCCCCGCAGCACTGAGAGCTGTATTTCCCAACGGGCTCCCGCATCCCCGCATCCGGAGTTGAAAGAGACCCTCGCCACTCACCGCAGGCACAGCAGGGCACCGTCACTGCACAGCTGCCCGGGCCCTCGGTGGCCTGAGAGGCGCCGCACCCTGTGCCAGCTGAAATGTTTTCCCAGGAGTGGGAAAGATGCAGCAAGAGCCTGTTTGCTCTCCTGTCTGGGTTTGTCCTGCCCGCTTCAGAGGCACTGATCACCGCCCGCACTCGCTCCAGGAAGCTGGAGTCGCTAAGGCACGGGGCGCACCACAGCCTGCAGTTCCAGTCTGCCTCCCCCTTTCTGTCCCCCCATTTCTCCAGAGCCTCTGGCCCTCTCATCCTGCAGCCCAACTCTAGCCAAAGTGGGGACGGCCTCCCTCAGACTCACCCTTGGCACTGCCTCGTGCAGCAGCTGCCCAGGGCCAGCCACCCGGGGATCAGCAATGCTGAACGTGTGAGTGCATAGGTTGAAGCAATCGGAGACCCTCCTCCAGCTGGAGGTGCGCACCTATAACTGCAGCACCCTAAGTGGCTGAGGCAGGAGGACTGCAAGTTTGAGCCCTGCTTGGGCAACTTAGTGACTTAGCAAGACCCTATCTCAAAATAAAAAGGGGGCTCAGGATGTAGCTCAGGGCAAAGGCCCTACACTCAATCCCCAGTGCCACAAAAATAAAACACTGTGGCTGCTCTGTTGGCCCACAGCGAAGCTGTCAGTCTGCAGTCCGGCTTCTGGGGCTTTCTGTGCCCTGGCCACTGGCCCCATCCCCCCAACATGAATCCTGTTTGGGGGATCTCTAGACCACATGGACTCGCCTCTAGCACGCCAAGCTGAGAGCCCAGAGCTCCTTCTGCCTCTGACCCCCACACTGGCCCCACAGTCACTGCCCGGTCACTCGCGGTGGCAGCTCTGCTGACCTCCTCAGAAGGGTCATCTCCTGTGTCCCCCAAAGTCTGTATCAGGCAGGTCACACTCGGCCTGGGCCTAGGGACCCGAGCACGGCACCTGTCCACCGTGCACCGGGCACATCTACCCAGCTCGCTGCTTCGCCGGAGTCAAACAGGAGGAGGAGAGGTTCCCATGCATACATAGCTCGGAGGTGGCGGCCAGGCCCCTGGGCCACAGGACCATGTCCTGGCGCTGGTGCTGAGTACCGAGCTCCACTGAGGCGAGGGCTTTGCCTTCGAACGCGCCTCACTGGTGTGTGGTGCGTGTTGAAGGCCAACGCTCTCTGGCCACCTCGAAGTCGCTTCGTCTCACCAGGGAATCACCACCCGGAAACGCGAAGGCCAGGCGGTACCAAGTGTCACCTGGACGCCCCGCTGTCCGGTTCTCAGGCCGGCCTCAGCAGTCAGGTGCTCTGACGCTATCGCCTCGCTCCTGCCCGGGGTTCGGGGCTCAGCCTGACCTTCCCGGCAGGCAGGCGCGGCCAGGACCCTCCCTCAGGCTCATTTTCCAAGCACCTTCGTCACACACCACGAAAGGGTCACCAGGGGCAGTGGTCACAAATCATCCGTCCAGGGGCGCCAGGCACACTCAGCATGGTGTGGGTGTCACCCAGCACACGGCGGGGACCGCGGGAGCCCCGAGCCTTCACAGCCGTGTCCCTGGGATTCCTGAGGACGTCGCCCTCCATAAATCAGCCCGAGCCTTGGCTTCCGGGGACGCGTGGGTGAGCGGCGGCTGCAGGTGCCCAGCCTTCGGCTTCGCCCGGCCTGACCCTGCGGAGCCCACGCACCCGCGCCTGCTCGCCCGCGGTCACAGCATTGCACAACCGCGTCCGCTGTTCCCACAGAACGCCCTGTGCGGCCCGGCCCGGCCCAGCCCAGCGTCCCGGCGGCCAGGGGACACACAGCGGGGGAAGGCGCCCAGGCGGCGGCGGCGGGGCTGAGCTCCCCTGCGCTCTGGGGCTCGCCTGCTGTGCTGCCTCGGGCTGGCTCCGCTGCCACCCTGTGCACCTGTCGCTGCTCTGCACGGGGGTGTGAACCGTGCTGTGGGCCTCACCCCAGCACCGGGACGGGCCCACTTGGCACCCTGGGTCCCTCTGTCGGAGCAAGGTGGCTGGTGGCGCCGAGGGAGAAGAAACCAGGGGATTTTTCTTGCTTCCCACTTAATCGGGATAAGCTGCCTGGAGTGAGCAGACTGTTCTGATCTTTCCTTTCATGTCTAGCCAGGAATATTGCTACTCAAAGCAGACACTTCCTCCGCCGGGCTCCTAAGCCATCTCAGGAGAACCCCGGGTCAGCTGTCCCCAGACAACCCTCACTGTGGCAGGGAAGGTCTTTGCAGGGGATGTGGGGAGAGTGGGCTGAACAAGGAGAGCGCCTGGGCCGCGCGGGCACTGCTCGGGTGGGCGTGGGTGCCATGGGTATGGTCCTGGAGAGGACCCCGCCAGAGTGCCGGGACACTGAAACTCCTGGTGGCCCAAGTACTGCTGCAAGCCACATGCTGCATTTGTAGCAGGGTTTTCCCGGAGAGCTGACAATCCTGCAAACCCCAGAACCCACTGAGGCTGACCTGGAGGACCAGGACGACAGGTGTGCAGAGGCATCTTGGGGTCAGAACAACCCCAGGTGACCCTGGGACTGTCCCCTGGCCACTGGCCGACACTCTGCCCCTGCAGGAAGGCTCGTCTCACCTCGGGGACCTGCGGGCTGACGCACGCACAGGCAGGAGCTGCTCCTGGAGGAAGGATGACTGCAGGACCAGCGCTGCCCGAGTCCTCCCAGGCGACGCTCCTCACTTTAGCCAAATTGATGGACAAGAAATGGATGGGTGGCCTCAAGGAAGTAGGGGCGAACCTGGGGCCTGACAGGCTGATTTCAGCCCAGGAAGGTGAATCATGGCGGATGGAGGTGGGCCTGGCCACGTGAGCATCCTCTTACCACAGAGCCGAAGGCCGGAAACGGTCCACGGACTACTTCCTGTTGGGTCCGTTTCACCTCCAAGAAAAAAATACCTTAAAAGGAAGTAGTTGACTACATTTTTGTAGATATGCCGGATATTGCTTATATGATATAATTCAAGATGTACGGAAATGGCAGAACAAAAGCGTGCCCTGTACATTTCAAAATAACTAGATTTTGAATGTCCCTCTACCCAGATGCAATATACCGAGAAGGCGAGGAGAGGCTCTTGACCCCATGTGTACAGTGACAAGGACAAGGACAGAGACATCACACGGGGCACTGTAAAGGTCTACAATTACAGTTACAGTTTAAAAATAGAATGTTACAAAGTAGCAAAGACAATGCCAAAGCTCAGCGTTGGAGGTGACAGGTTCACGTGGATAAATCAACGCATAGGACGAGCATTTTGATTAAGGGATGCGAAAGGAGGGGAAGTAAAAGGCGCCAAGATGTGCTGTGTGTACGCGCCGATTCCCCGCCTTGAATGTTTATTATGTGCTCCAAACATTTACTAATAAGAAAAAAAAAGCAGAAATGAAATGGCTGGGAGGCGGGCGGAGGCGACGCTGGATTTCCGTCCTGCGCCTTCTCGAGTCTACGATCCACGGGGCTCGGGTGTGCGTCCAGCACGCAGTAACTTCACACCCAGCCTGGCGCCAGCTGGGAGTTTCTCACTGCAGACTTTGTGGTCTGCAAGGGGCTGACCCTCTTCCCGGCATCCCCGTCCGGGCTCCTCATCTTCTCCCAAACCGGGAGCTGTGTGTTGGGGTCCTTCCTCAGAGCTGAGGAAATAGAGGACTGGAGTGGCCAGCCCCAGTGTCCAGGGCCCGGCGTCTGCCCACCCCACCTCCCTCCCGGACGTTCCCGGGGAGGGCCACAAACCCAGCACTGCCCCGTCCTGGGCCACTCCTGCTCTGCGGCCAGCGTCCAAGCCTGGGCAGCTCTTGGCTCACACTTCAGGAAGCTGGAAGCCCGAGGGAAAAGGCACCGAAGGACACAGTCTCCCTCCCGACCCCAGACGTTCAAGCCCGATCCTCCCCTCACTCAGAGGTGGGCTCTGCTAAGTTGCTTCCCGACGCCTCTGCTGGGAACCCTGGGCAGGCGGCCACCTGGCCACAGACCCACAAGCCAGCCGGGAAGGTCCGCGAGGGACCCCCCGGACTCCTGAGGGCACAGTGCCACCTCGGGACCCACATCCCGCTCGTCGCACTGGGTGGGTCAGTGTCACCCTCCAGCTTCATGCTGTGCCTTGCCTGTGACTCCTGGTCACCGTGTTCTTCTGTCCCCAGCACATAATGATGAATTAAATTCTTTTCATTTTTTTGTCTCATGCAAAATAACAACCACCAAAAAAAGAGGGGAAAAAACCAGCAGATGAAAAACCTTAATCAGTGCAGTAAATCTTTTCAAACCGAGATGGGAAGCTGGAGCAGCGGCTCTGGGGGCCGAGGAGGAGGCGGCGGCAGACAGCAGGGCTGGTCAGGGTGTGGCTGGACACACAGGCCGCTGCTGCCACTGGGTGAAGTGTCCCTCTCCTTGCGATGTGTGGAAACTCTGCTTCCCCCACCTGTAAAACAGAAACACTGGTGCCTCCCTCCCGGGTGGCAGTGAGTACAGGGGAAATGTCCGGTACATGGCAGCCCTTCAGTGACAGGAAGCACCCTGGCTGACTAGTGATCCAGGTGAATGGGACCCCACGCAGCTTCCCCAAAGTGTGTTTCCAAGCTTGGAGGTGCATGTGTCAAAGAGAAGCACGCAGCCCATGTCCAGGAGCGCCCCTATCCAGGACTCCCAGTGGACGCGGCAACTGCAGAAAATAACAAACCCTATTATATCCGCCACATTCCTATAGCCACACACCTATACTACTTGGCTAGAAAGAAGGATAAATTCAGGGTTCTTCTAAGAACATGGATACACTTTGAAAGCATAATGTTAAGTGAAATAAATGAGACACGTAATCTTCAACACCGTACGATTTCTCACGTTGGAGTCATCCAAAGTACAAATGATGAGCAAGATAAAAAATCGATAAACGATAGCAGGGAGAGAGATCTTTTCCAAATGGGAAAGAAACCAAGAAACAGAAGGTGGGTGGGGGAAGGGCTTGTGAAGAGATTTCAGATGGATTGTGCCGTGCACGCTCGCCAAGTACCCACAGTGACAGTAATCATCACAGGTCACCAACATGAACAAAATGACAATTAGTAGTAACCGAGATAACAATGAAAAGGAGACCTAGAGATGGAAGGAGGGAGATAGTGTGGACGGAAAGGGAATAAAAACAATCAAGACCGTGTTAAGCACATGCACCCACTGCTAAGATGACCATAATCAGCATGTCCTGCCTGGGCCGGGGATTTAGCTCAGTGGTTCAAGCGCTTGTCTGGTAAGTGCAAGGTCATAAGTTCAAAAAAAACAAAAAAATCAGCATTGCTGCAAACATGTATGAATAAAAAAATTCATCTATAAATTGGACGCAGTAAGACATTAGCAACGGCCACTCACAGTAAGATAGAACAACTAGACAACTAGAACAACATACTATGATAGTTTACGCAAACTCTCCCTCTCCCTCTCCCTCTCCCTCTCCCTCTCTCTGTCTCTCGACACTAAATCCGATCACCAAGACGATTCCCGAGTGACTAATGGCTGGAGTGTGTGGACAGCCCACACCACACACACGCGGTGGGAAAGGGTGATTCACGCCCAGGGTGGGAGGCAGCAGGAAAGCAACAGGAGCTTATCGTGCTCCTCAGAATGGCGGCCAATTCAAAACTCGCCAACGGTTCGCTTTTGTTATTTTCCATTCCACGTTTTCAGACCTCCGTAGACCGTGGGTAACTCAAACAGTGGAGAAGGAAACCGCAGATAAGAGGACACGGCTGAATTTGTATCCCTGACCTGGAAATAAGTCAACTGAGCTTCAGAGAGGTTCAAGGATGAGCCTCAGGCCGCAAAACCAGTGAGAGTCTGAAGTCAGCATCTCTCCATGCCCACCCATCTCCACTGGCCCTGGAGGTCCCTTGGCTGTGGGACTCAAGGGACCTATGGGCGACATTTTTTCTACTTTTGCCCTTGTTGCAGCTCAGTCAGAACCTGCCAGCTTCCCACAGCAAGCCCAGTGCTCCTGGGCCCCAAGGACAGAGCAGCGGCCCTTGCATCTGACGTCCATCTCCAAGGTCACCGCCCTGGGAAGGGCCTCAGGTCCCTCCGACCCGTCAGGCGGTGAGGGGGACGGAGCTCACACTCGGTGTCCTGGCTGGGAACCCAGCTGGGTCCGTGCTGTGAGCACATCCACCCCCAGGAGCTGCAGGGCCAGGGCGAAGTATTCCACTTCCCGGTACCTTCCTTTCTCCACTCACAGAGGCACAGCTGAGACAGGACCAAGTGGCTTTTGTGCATACTAAAGAAATGACGAACGCACAGGGATTAGCTCGGGACCCGAATCAGCGCTCCGCAGAGGCGAGGTGTAGCCACGGATGGAAGCGGAAACACTGCCCAAGTCCCTCCCAGCAGTCCCTGTGCCCCACGTGCAGAGAGCCGATCACAGTGTCACGTGACAGGTGTCCCATCTGGTCATTTATTCACTCATGTATCAAACATCTGCTGGGCGCACACCTGTGTCAGTGACCACGCTGAGCGACGAAGATCCTGGCCCCCAGGGTCCACAGTGCGGCCGCAGAGGAACCACCAGGGAGCTCTTGCCCAGCAGAAAGCCCCCACCAGGCTCCCGTGGTCCTCTCCAAAGTGGCCTTGCGGAAGGTGTGGATTTTGCAGTCCAGCAGACAGGCATCTCCCCCCAGCCTGTGATGTCACAGCACAGCTGCCTCTCCAGATGCGAAGGGCCCGAGTGACACCTGGCTCTGAGACACGACTTAACACGTGTCCCCTCCTTCAGTGACAGTATCCACAGGAAGGACAAAGACAGAGCTGGCGACGCAGGCATGCGGTGCATTCAGACCACAAGGAAGGGACAGCCAGGCCCCCCCCCCCGGGACCCCGCCGCTCACGGCAGCACGTTTCAGCAGCCCCGCCCCCATGCCCCGTCGGACCCGGGGGAAAGCAGGCCGGAAATTCCTCCCCAGGCTCCGTTTTGCTTCACATCCAGAACCAGCTGGCGGTCGGGCGGCTGCCGAGTGCGGACGCATCGGTGCAGGGAGGAAGGCCCCGGCTTCAGGTCCTGAAGGCCCCCGGATCCACGAGGGGCCACTGCAGCCACAAGGAAGCAGCTGTCACCTTGGCAGCCCTTCCAGAGGACACGCTCCTGAAGAAGACTCCACGCGTGTCGCCAGGCGGTGTGAACCAATGGTTGTGCCCGGTGGCCCGAATCCCGCGTATCGAGCTACTCCAAAATCCTCAGCCCAGCTTTCCCCCCAAACCCTTCTAATGTTGGACGCCACAAACTGCAGCCCCAGGACCCAGCGCAGGCGCTGCGGGGGCTGCCGGGCCACTGCAGGAGCAGGACTGAACGGATGCAGGGACGGAGGCCTGCAGGGCCCCAGATGCTTGCATCTGGCCCTTACCCGGCACAGTGCTGCCTCTGCTGGGGCAGGCAAGGGTCCCCACCGCAACCCTGTGGAGGCCTGGCAGGCTCGCAGGCCCCTCCGAGCCAGGGTGCGGACGGCAAGCATGGCGACCCCCTGGCGCTGGGCCCCCTGAGTGCCCGGCAGTGTGGGCACCACAGATCTGGTGTCCTGGCAGAGCCTGAGCAGGTGGGCCCGTGGGAACCCTGGCTGGTCCTCAGCCTGGCAGTGGTGAGCTGTGTTCTCCACGCTCAACCTGAACTCGTATCTCCTACAGGGGAGAGCAAGGCTGCCCCGTCCCTTTGTTGCTTTTGTGCTTGCGACACAGTTTCCCACCCTCTTGCCCTCCCAGAGGACTGGTGAAGGCACCTTGTTTCTTAGTTTGCTGCTGAGGAAGCACCTCAGACCAGTGACCTGACCCACACGGTCACCTGCGTAGTCAGTGGGGGACAGGTTTCCTGATGCCGTCGTCCAGAGTTGCCGCTGTCTCTGAGCTGCCTCGGCAGATCATCTGTCTCCGGCGTCTCTGCAGGAAGACGGCCAGGGTGACCACCAGCGCTCTCGGCGACCTCCCACGACCATGGGCAAAGCAGCGGCCATCTTTCCTGTTTCAGCACTCAGAACGGCAGTCTGTCCCCGAAGGTGCCACGGCTGGCAGGACCAGCAAGGGGGCTCAGGACCAGACGGAAGGACAGTAGGAGAGAAAAGTCCAAACCCAAGGTGTGGGTAGAGCCAGGCTCCCCCTGAGCCCTGGGGGAGACCCTGTCTTGTCCCTGCCAGCTTCTGGCCCAGGGTTCCCTGGTTTATGACAGCGTCACTCCAGTCCCCGCCTCTGTCCTCTCATGGTCTTCTCATCGTCTTGTCCTTTTCTGTCCCATCACAACACGGGCCCTGGATTTAGGGCCCACCACAACCCTATGCAATCTCCTCTTGAGCTTCTTTTACTGAAACCTGAAATTTCTAAATGAGATGGAAATATTTTGAAACGATACCTTACCTTCTGAGGCCCCAGGTGGGTGTGAATGTTTGGGGGGCTCCCAGCCCACTGCACAGTAGTTCAGATTCCCAAGGCTGAACTCAGCCCGAGGAGCCAGGGCAGGAGCCCTCTGCAGGGTGTGAGGAAGGGTCTGGCCCCACCTGGGCTGCAGAGGCTCCTGGGACACCCAAGGATGGGAGCTGGTGAGTGTGCAGTGACAAGGGTCAAAACTGTCATCAGCTCAGTGTCCTCACTGTCCACCACAGAAGCTAGAGCTGGAGGCCCAGAGGAGGACACAGCCTCCAAAGGAAGCACTTGAGCCCCGAGTGACAAGCCTTGATACCGCCTACGCCACTTCTCAGCGTTGGTCTCGTCCCAGGAGGAGTTTTAGAGACGAGGACGTGCTCTTCCGGTCAGCGCCAAGAGGGTTCCGAAGTTGTGAGTCCAGTGGGCTGAACACGCAATGTCGTAGAGGATTTCAGAGTTCTCCAGGACCAAAAGGGCAAAGTGCAGGTCTGTAACGGAAACAGCCACTCAGCGCCACCGAGGCAGTGAGGAGGATGCTCCAGGGACAGCTGACCTCCCCTGCCAGGTGGACAGAGCACCGTCTTCCCCTCTTCTCCTTTTCCACCTCAAAATGCAGACAGGAGAACAACTTCTCCCCGCTGTGAGTCCCTGGTGTCTCCAGGCTGCTCAGTGCCGTGAGCCAGGCTCTTCCCAGAGGCTCTGACCATGTCCTTCACAGGAGACAGCGACAGGGGAGCCCGTTACTGTGTTCCAGCCCACCCGAAACCACACACCGGTGCCTCCGCAGCCTGCTCCCTGCTGACCCACACCTCATCTGTCTCCCCCGCTCCCTGGAGCCACTGACCGCTCTCCGAGTAAACCTCACTGTCAGCACCCTGTGCCCTGGCCGCTGCTGCCCGGAGCCCCAGGCAGGCTTGCCTGTCTGTCTTCCCCGCCTCACACGGCTGGGCCTCATTTGCCCCTCAGCCCCCATTGCCCGGGAAATTTTTTTGTCCCTTTGAACACTTCGCATTGATAGCCTGTTTCTAGGCTCATTCAACCAATCTCCCCTTGGTTCATGACAACAGAGGCCACAGCAAATCCAGAACAAGGTGCGTTCCCTCTCCACCAGTGAGTGACTTCGGGCAGCACCAGGTGGCCTCCGTCTCTGCACGCCCGGCGTGGCATCACAGCACTGGTGATGGGAGGATCAGGACTCTCACATCCGTACCAGACCCAGAGAAGCCTCAGTTCACTTTGTGCCTCACTCACTGCTCCGTTCAGAACACATTAACACCCTTTCACAGGGGCCAGAGGTGCCCAAGAGCCCAGCCCTTGGAGCCCTGGACCTGTTGGGCAGACAAGACACACATCCAGGCAGCCAAGATAAACTGTCACTCTAACAAGTCAGCATCGCAGATAGCCTCATCACCACGGGTGATAATTGCCAGATCGTCTATTTCCCCTTAGTGGCAGGCGCTCCCTGCGCAGTAGGTGCCTGAGAAGTATTTGGTGCATGCATAAGCAAGCAGCAGCAGCGCTTGCAGGGGAAGACGGCAGAAGCAAGAAGCACAGGCTCACCCTCCGTCTCCCACAGCCGAACAAGTGAAGCAAATTCCTGAGAGCAAATTCCCCAGCAAGAACCCTTCACGTCGGGATCACGGAGAAGGGCGGCCAAGGAAAAAGGAGAGGAGTCTTGTTTGGTACAAGGATGAGTGATCCCTAACCCCGCCCCAGCCCCTGGAAACTTTCCCGAGGAAAGAAATGAGTGCTGAAAGTCCTCACCAAACTCCTGCGATGGCCAGGCTCCGGGGAAGGGCACAGGAAATGGTGAAGTTAAAACCCCCAGAGGACACGTTCCTGAGCACTGCAGGGGAGGCAGAAGGTGGTGGCCGCTTTCCAGGGCAGGCGTGGCCAGACTCAGCACATAACAAAGTCCCGAAAGGTCCCATTCGGGACACACTTATACTAGAAAATTATTCCTTGTTCTCTCAGATTCAAACTTAACTGGGCATCCTGTGTTTTATCTGGCAAAGCACCAGGGCACTGTGCTGAGTTAGAATAACAACCTGATACCCATGGGAGAAGAATATGCCCCCAGCTGGATCAAAGCAGCCCTGGGGCAGAACACCCTAGGGAGAGGTCACAAGAGAACACAAGGGCTCTCCATTCTCTTGACATCTCCCCACACAGAGACCACCTCTGCTACCCCTCGTTCCCCGCCAACCTGCAGTTCAGGAAATCCGGTGGAGAGCATCACATAGATTTCAAATTATTTCAATGATCACTTGAAAGTACATAGCATACATCTCATTATATTATCAGCTTCAAATGATTATCATTTTCAACTAACATCACTTAGCATACAAGAAGTTTACTTCAATTTTTATCTGTGCTATAGTTTCATCATACACACACATCTCATAAACCCCAAAACACATTGATTTTTTGTACAAATATCCAGCTATCTGACCGAGATTGGGGTAGTAAGAAAATATCTTCTGTGTTTACTTGTGGCATCACTGTTTGTACATTCATTGCTTTGGGTTGCCTCAGGTTTCTATCTGAAGTCTTTTTTGTTTTGCCCAGAGAACGGTTTGCAATATTTCGTATAGTTTTAGTGCACTGAAGATAAATTCTTTCGGGATTTGTAAGTCACTTGAAAAATGTTTTCTTTTGAATAGAATATTGAGTTGAAAGTGTTTTCCTCGAGTAAAGATGTCACTCCACTGTCTTCTCACTGACATAGTCTCCAGTGAGAAATCTGCTGCCATCTTTATCTTGACTCCTCTGTACATACACTAATGTGTTTTTCTCTCTTCTGGCCACTTATACTACTTTCTATTTATTGCCTTTGGTTAATTTGATTATGATGTCCATTGATCTGGTTTTCATCATATTTCCTGTCCTAGGGTTCGCTGAGCTTCCTGGATTTCCAGGTTGATAGTTTTCACAGAAAATGGAAAATTTAGGGCCATTATATCTAGAAATGTCTTTTCTGTCTCTCTCTTCATCCCCACTTTTAGTTCTTCCAACTACACATTTTATGCCACTTAAATTTTTCCCACAGATCACTCGTTCTCTAGCATTATTATTATTATTATTATTATTCCATCTTAGTATTTCAGTCTGGATGATTTCTGTTGCTATGTCTTCAAATTCTTTCATATTTTCTTCTGCAACATCCAATATCTTGTTAATCTAATCCAGTATATTTTTCATCTCATACCTTGTAATTTTCAACTCTAGAAGCTCAATTATGATCATTTACACATTGTCCATATCCTAACTTTTTGACATGGAATACAGTTATTATGAATAGCCCAATTTAATGTCCTTGTCTGCTAAATCTAATAGCACTGCAAATTATGGGCCAATTTTGATACAAATAGATATATGTGTAATAGATAGATAGATAGATAGATAGATAGTAGATTCTCCTCGTGATGGACCACAGCTTCCTGTTTCTTTGCATGTCTGGTAATCTGCAATTGGATGCCAGATGTTGTGAATTTTACTTTGCTAGATGCTTTTCTTTTTTTAATTTCTATAAATATTATTGAGTTGGGCATAACTCAATTTAACTGGCATAACTTGAGTTTGACATTAAGTTACTTGGAAACAGTTGGCTTTTTCAGGTCTTGTTTTTATGATTTATTAGGTGGATCTGGAATAGTACTCAATCTAATATTACTCCCCCCACAGAAGGAAGACCTTTCTGTAAATTTTACCAATGCCCCACGAGTCTTGAGTTTTTCCAGTTTGGCTGGTAGACACTAGCATTATTCCTGGCTCTATACAAGTGTCTCTTGGATTTTTTTCTCCCAAACGTCAAGTAACTCCCCAACATGCCTGTTTTGATCAGTGTTCTGCAGCGGTCTCTTCTCCAGACCTCATTCTGTATGGTCCTCTCTCTGCACTGCAAGCTCCAGCCACCTTGGTCTTCCCAGACTCTCAGCTCCTCGTCCTCAACTCAACTTGCCTCCGTGGCTCTTTCTAGGTTCCCTTTCTTATGCTGAAGCCTGGAAATTTTGCCAAACTTGGTCATCTGGGGCAGTCCTAGGACTCACGCAGTCAGTTTTCAGTTCTTATGGGCCCATGTTTTTTGTAACCCTATATCCAGCAGCTCAAAAACTCTTATTTCATATCTTTGTCTGGTTTTCATTTTTTAATTTTATGGTTCTTTCAGCCAGAATGGTAAATCCAGTTCCCAATACTTCATCTTACACGGAAGCAGAAGTATCGAAAGGAATATTTTTTCCACTTGGGGATTAAAGGATAATTTATGTTCAACAAAATAAGCCATCTTAAGTCTCCAGAAAAGTCGTGCCAGTATAAATGGTATCTGTGTCTCCATGGTACTGAGTTTTTAAAGTTCTTTATATATTCTGGATCTCGTAAGATGTCTATAATGAATATTTTCTCCCACTTTTTATCTTGCTTTTTCATTTTCTTAAGGGTATATTCTGAAGAGAAAGTTTATGATTTTGCTGCACTAAAGTAAATTTTTAGTTGTGATTTGCCTATTTGTATCTTATTGAAGATATCTCTCCCTATTCCAAAGTCACAAGATTTTTCCATTATCTCTTTGCCAAGTTTTAGTTTTTCCCATTAATGTGTAAAGTAATGTCCCCCTTACAGTTAACTTTTTAAATATAACATGAGTCAAGTTTCACATTTTTCTCTAAGGATGTCCAGGTTTTTGGGCAATAGTTGTTGACGAGCCGTCACCATTTCACCTTACCATTTTCATCAAAACTCAGTTGACCAAATGCAGACTCTGTTTTCTGGACTCTCTGTTCTGCTCAACCCATCTCTGCGCCCTACATCCTTCACCAATATTACAACATCTTGATTTTTGTAACTGTACTATAAGCCTTGAAATCAGGGAGTTTAAGCTTTCCAGATGGCTATTCTTACTCAAACTGCTTTGGCTATTCTAGATCCTTTGCATCTCTACATAAGTTTTAGAGTTAGTTTACCAAGTCATACCAACAGACAAACACACGGGGCTTTTGTGATTGCACCACATTTATAAATTAACTTAATGGTAATGTCTATCTTAACATAATGGAGTGTTCCAGTCCTCAGACACGGTACATGGTGTTTCTCTGTACTTAAGTCTCCTTCTGTTTCACCCAGAAGTACATTATTTTTAATGTTCATGAATTTTCTTTTTTTGGTTAGATTTATCCCTAATTCAATTTTTTCTTATACATCTACAAATTAGTACTAGTACACAGAAATATTATAGGTATGCTAAAATCTTGTTAAACTTATATATTAGTTCTGGTAACTTTAAATTACATTCCTTGGGATTCTTCAGTCAGTCACCTGTGAATACAGTTTTATTTGATGTTTTCAATCTGTATGCCTTTCACGTTCTTCTACTGTCATTATTAAACCGGCTCTGATATGTAATACAATGCTGAATTAAAATAATTGGAGTGGACATCTTTGTCTTAGTCTTCATTTTAAACAGAAAGCACTCAATCTTTTGCCGCTAAATATAACGTTAAATGTAGATTTTTAAGAGATGTTGTCAATTTGAGGCAATTCCTTTCTCTACCTAGTTTACTAAAAGTCTTTTTAAAATCAAGAATAAGAATGCATTTTGTTAAATACTTTTTCTGAAACTACTAACATAATCACAATAAGTTTTTTTCTCTTTTGGTCTGTGAATGATTAACTACGTACTTTTTTAAAATGCTAGGTTAACTTTGCATCTTTGCATCTTTTTGAATATATTACCAGACTTGACTTGATAACACCTTGTTAATGACTTTTGTTTCTGAATTCATGAATGCTAGTTTTATTTTCCTGTAAAGACAGCATCTTGGTTTGACATAAAGCTAATATTGGCCTTATAAAATGAGTTACAAAGTTTTTCCATTCTACTCTATTTTTCTGAAAGAATTTATGTAAGACTGACATTGTTACCTAAATATTTGGTGCAATTCATTCATGAGGCCATTTAAATTGTAATTTTTTGTAAAAAAAAAAAAAAAAAGAAAAAGTCATTGCAAATTCAAGGTTAGTAAAAGACACTGAGCTGTCCACTTGTTTTTCATCTTAAGTCAGTTTTTACCTTTTGCTTCTGTTAAAAACTATAAAGCATGATCAAAACTACAGTGTGTGATTAAATTTTTAAAAATTATTACAGTAAAAAACACACTGCCATTAATCTCCCTCCAAATATTTCCCTCACCTTAGATACATTTATTCCATTGCTCTTGCCACCTTCTGGAGCAGTTCTGGTAAGTTCTCTTTGGTGAGTATATTTACAAGGTGTGATCACAAATACAGTGAATACGTGACACTCAGTGGCAAAACAGGCTCGTAAAAACACCAGAGCGGGTCCTCCTCCACTTTATTCACTGGACCTGGCACCGTGTGACTTCTGGCTTTCCCCAAAATCAAAACGACCATGAATGGTAAACGTTTCAGATCAATTCAGAGACACTGAGGCAGTCACAAGAGTGCAACTAAAGCCACTTGAGGACTTTCAGAACTGCTTCAGAAAGTGATGTGGATGATGAGGATTAAGAGCAATGTTTTTCGCTGTAATTCATTTTTTAAATTTAAACATTCATCACATGTTTGTCATACCCTGTATATATATTTTATCTAGGTTGCAGAGTTTATGAAAGTTGTACATTGCATTGCCTTGTTATGTTTTTTACGTCTGTATGATTTGCAGTGATTTCCCCTCTTCTGAGTTTAATATTAGCAGCTTCTGCTTTCTCTTTTATCAGTTTAATTAAAAGTTTATCAATTTTTATTGATATTTTCAAAACATCAGCTTTCGGTTACATTTAATTTTCTCTATTGTTTTTACTAATTCTTGTTTTATTTGTTTCTGCTTTTACGTTTTTTATCTCCTTACTATTATTTACTTTGGTTTCATTTTTCTCCTTCTAGCTTAAAATGGTAACTAACTTACAGTCTTT